>BGNK01004175.1:525-17896 GCA_003297005.1 Symbiodinium sp. clade A Y106
CCACGTCTGTACCACCGTACAACGCATGACGCTGCATTTGCGATCATTGAATCTGGATTCCAGCCCGGATACGGGAGCAGTGGCAAGATTCATGCATACTTTGCGACTGCGACCCTCAATGAACTTGAGAACCGGGCAGGCAGTAGGGCCAACCTACCCTACGAACTGGTGGTGTCCACGGATGAAGCTCTTCAGCACGCGTACCTATTCGAAACAACATCGGAAGGTATTCTCACAAGAGATACCGTCCCAGGAACTTGCGTGCTCTATGTCCGCGATACATCAAAGAACATCATCGTGTGGACGAGGTCTGATCCAAACGACACCGAGGAGGCTATCGTCATGGACGCACCTCCACCAACCGTCGAAGAGAGTCCTGGAGGGGATGACGGAATTTTTCCAGAGTCCTTCGAAGGAGCTCCAGCCCCACTTAGTCCGAGCTCCCTGCAATCCTCGATTCCACAGCTTCTGATATGCTCCCCGAGGAGGAACCCATTCTCGGTCGTGAGGAGCAGCGTGCTTCGCCCATCTCGCGGAAGCGCGAGGTAGAGGAGNAGCTTACGGCGGAGGACATCAGTCAGAGATGGCCCGCAACGAGGCCATTGCAAGAGTCCTCTACATGCACGATGCGAATCCAGCCGCCCTAAGGGCAGGCCTAATCGACGCTGTCACCGGACCGATCTTCCTTTCTGTATCATGTGGCTTGGGGGCACCTATAGCATACGAAAATTCGTAGATGTGTTCCTTCAGCACAAGATTGCACAGCAGTTAGTGACGTTTACGGGAGTGCCGATCCACCTTGATTGCACAGCTGGCTATACTGCCGAGCAGTGGCATCAATGGATCGTTGATCGCCTCCGTGACCAGACAGCCGTCGCACGTCGTGCGTACGACGAGAATCTTCAAGCCGCTGAGAGATCGCGCAAGGCCCAGCTCGAAGCTGATGCCCGCCGAGAACAATCTCAGCAATGGCAATCCCGCGGCCCGCACCCATATGGTCGCAGNGGGCTCGAGCGGCCGCTGGCGCTAAGCGCCCAACTCCGTGCTCCGACACGATAACCGGTACTCTGAAATCCAGCCCCTCTTAGAGGAGGCCCCTATTTCATCAAAAACCCAGAAAGATTTTATGCTCTGGACTCTGATAGTTGCACAGCAACAACTCCGCACTTTTGCGACAGCCCCAGTGGATGATGTATTCGAGGGTTACGACATTATTAGAAGACATCGAGCATAGGAGCGGCGTATCCCAAACAGGCTTGATGGATCGCTACCGATTTATAAGTGCATGCCGCGACTTTTGAATCGCACCATGGCAAAAGAATTCGTTCTGCTACCGTATATCTTGCTTTACGGTTGTAGAAAACTCCAAAGAGCCCAAAGCCACAATCCAGCCGCCTTTATGGCAGGCCAGCACAACATCTTCCGTGCATGTTACCGCNGCTACCGTATATCTTGCTTTACGGTTGTAGAAAACTCCAAAGAGCCCAAAGCCACAATCCAGCCGCCTTTATGGCAGGCCAGCACAACATCTTCCGTGCATGTTACCGCCTCAGTCTGATGCTTCGGCGAGGGGGGTGTGGTTTGTGCACGTGTGAAGTATCATGTTGTCTGACGGATTATGGCACAAGTGCTCTAACAGGAAAAAGTGTAATCGCCTTGCGCTTCATGGCATAACCTGTTATCACTTATACGGACATCTATAATCAGTGCGTGTGTGCAGTGGTTCTTACCAACTATAATCCGGCGCGGAGGTGGACGCCTGGCAGAAGGCGGATCCCCCTGCGGAGTCGTGAGATCGGCGCCTGGCATAGGCTTCCGAGGCTTCGCGCGACCTTCCCTGCCTCTAGAGCTCTCACAGAAAGCATTGTTTTAGATGTAAGAAAAAGCTGTATTATGCAAGTCTGTTGGAGGCATTTGGAGAGTGTGGAGTTGCTGGTTCTGGGGTACGGCATGCGGGTTTGTGGATTTACGCGTTGGAGGCTTACATTGCTACCATGAGCCCTGAACCCAAACCAACCCCAAGCAGTGCTACTGCATCAGGGCGAGTGCGTACAGAGATTCTCAAGAAGGTCGAGTTTAGGTCTACAGAGGTGGAGCAACTTTGAAACCTGGACGCCTAGACAACTTCTTGCCTATGGTCGAAGGATGCGATCTTTAGGTTTCGTGTTTCGGGTCAAGGGTTCAGACTCCCAATCCTAACTTTACGTCCTAAACCCGAAAGCCCAACCCGAATGCCAGGGAGCCTGAACCTTAGGCACGTAAATTTGAGAGAGGCGGGCAGGGGAGCTCCCTTGGGTTTGGAGACTTCGCAGGGGTCGACGCTGGAGCAGCGGAGTTTTTCGAGATAGTAAAGCTTCAGCCTTGATTTAAGCCTTAATCCTTATAAGCCGTAATCGCCGTAATCAGAAGTTGCAAGAACTAAAACCCTGAAGTTTACAACTCTGGACACTAAGCCGTACAAGATTAGAAGCACCGGAAGAGCCTAGCCCAACGGCCCCTTAGTAACCTTCGGGGCAGCGTCCCTTTCCAGGTCTTGGGCTTTTAGGATATGAGGAGAAAACACGGGATGGACGTTCAAGTACTTGCTAGTTTCAATTGAGATGGGCTGCCTTGATCCCCCAGTTATATCCTGCACTCCTAATCTCTAGATCCCTCAAGCCTAGATCCCGTAAGCCTTAAGCCCTAAATCCCAAAGCAATTCGGATCCGATTGGAAGTTGGAGTTCTCAGAGCTTCCGTCACTTTTCGACCCTGCTCCTGAAAAAGCACTTTCAATAGCAACTTGCCGCTGCATTGCGCCAGAAGCGCCTGTGGAGAAGAAGACGGTTTCCAAAGAAGAGCTCATAGTAGAGCCGGGGCACCTCAACCCCTAAATCCCTAAACCCCGCAACCTTAAACCCCTGAAGCAAAAACAAACGTTATGTCTCTGAAAGCAAGATTTCCAAAACCTGAAGAGTCGGAGTTCGACCTCGAGAGCCCAAGGCACTGAAAGAGCAAACTGCAGTTCTTCGAGTTTAGGTGTATTGACTCACTTCGTTTTGAGTATGTCAGGTTCTCTTCTCTGAGTTTTTTCTCAGGGTCTTCTAGAGGGGTAGGGGTTCAGGGGGTTGGAGCGACGTTGACTCGAGATGTCGTTGGGGTAGGTTGGGTGTCTTGAGTCTCCGAAGCGGCACAGAGACGAGGATCATGATGATTTTGCGTAACTCGAGCGCATCTTTGCGAAAAGAGGCTCTGCACTTTCGACAAGTTATGTTTCATGTTATACGCCACATATTCATTATTATGTTGTCTATGGCATATTTGTACATGATTTTCTCTATGCTACATGAATCTGGGACTGGGGCTCGGGGTTCGTATGCAGAGACATGTAGGGCTCAGGACCTCGCCAGGATACTGCATCAAGGCAATCGTCATTTCTGTCATCAAAACCAGGTAGTGGGCATAATGTATATATGTATATGTACATGTATATAATATACACAGACTATATATGTGTGCACATTATGTACATATGTATATATGCAATATATATATATATATATATATATATATACATACATACATACCTACACTATAGGTTTAAGGTTCAGGGTTTGGGGATGAGGGCGGAGCCACAAACAGCACAATGCTGAGATTCAGGTCATATGTTCCGGTTTGTGGGAGAGGTGCGCTTAGGCCAAGGCAGCAGGCGCAGAGGACCCATCCGAATCCCAAAGCCTTGATCCGAAAACCTAATCTTTTATCCCAGGGGCACGAATACCAACAAGCTATTCCCCAAGACACCAGAGAGCAGTTGAAAATGGATCTACTCACCGTGATGCTAGTTTAGCAGTGAAGGACACCGCTTTCTCATAAACCCGAAGCCGCGCTTGGAAGCTTCAAGAGTTGGACGACAACAGCAAGTCAGGGCCTCGGGTAGGTACCTTAGGGCCTGAAGCTTTCAGCTCGTAAGCTTAAGTCAAAGTTCAAGTCCTCTCGAAGTTTCGCCTTAAACCCCGAAACCCCGAACCCGAAACCCTTAGAATCGCTGAACCTATGCTTACCTGCATAGGGTCTCCTAAACTCTTAATGCTGCCTCCAAAACCCCAAATTCCATGCCAGGGTTCTGTCCGTGGCCTCAGGCTCAAGTTCCCGGCCTCCTTTGGATTCCCCAGACTTAGCCCAAGATGTGGGGAAAACAGGCGCAACCGCGGCCTGGATGGCAGAGTGAGGACTTGGGACCTTCCAAGGGCTTTCATGCCAGAGCCAAGAGTAGGCGTACGTGATCGGATCCCCGAAGCATCGCCGGTGACAGCATCAGCACCGAAAGTCTGAGCACCAAACATCATCGAAACACTGGTTTTCATCTGCATTCGCATTTCCATCTTCATCGTCATTGTCCACGGCATCATCATCATCATCATCATCGTCGTTCGTCCACCGCCATCATCGTCATCATCATCATCATCGTCATCCTCACCCTCATCATCATCATCATCATCATCATCATCATCATCATCATCATCATCATCATCATCATCATCACCAACAACAGCAACAGCATCAGCATCATGATCATCTTCCTCCGCCTCCTCCTCATCATCATCACCATCGTCATCACGACGATCATCACCCTCACCCTCGCCATCGCCATCGCCATCACCATCACCCTCGTCGTCGTCGTCGTCGTCGTTGTCCTCCTCCTTCTCCTCCTGATCAGAATCATCGCCATAGAGCCATTATGGTTACGACCGCTATCACCGCCATTACGCTCGTCGTCGTCATTCGATTGTTCAAAGCGTGAATCCTGAATTTGACTACGTCTAACTGAAACCTTAAGCTTTTGACCCTAGATCCCAAGCCAAAACCACCGAATCTTAAATCCGAAGCAAGACCCTTACAGAACCTTCACAGATACCGAACAGCCCGTATATAGCCCTTGTGGCAACCCGAAACCCTAAGTCAGAGGTTCGTGAACCGCTTCGTGGCCACGAGCCTGACGTCTGTCGGAGCTACTCAGATTGGGCTTATGAGCTTATGGCTTCCTCGGAGAAGGGATTGATTTGCGTTGTGGCGTTTGGTTTGTACGGTTAGGGTTCAGGATTTAGGGCTGCAGTTGAGGTTACTGGTCTTGTGGTGGGCTTATTTGGAGGTCAGGTCTTTGGGGTTGAGACTTTGCATACATGTGTCTGGTGAGTCTGGTGTGCACGCATGCAGGTGCGCACTGCATTGCAAGTTTGCGGACACCCCGTGCATGTCTTGGGGGATCTTGCTTGCTGGGTTGTTTTGTGTCGTCAATTTTCTGCAGGGGCATTAGTTTAACTTGTTCCTGAGTCCTGAGTGTTCTCTGAGGCGGGGTGGGGTCCGGAGAAGACCCCTTCGGAAGAGAAGCCCTGAACTCCAGGACCTCACATGTCGTTCGTAGAATTCTTTCCTTCTTATACGAAAGTCCCCAAGCCGACGGAAGCCAAAGCAATAAACCATCCTAAAACGTATCCTTGGTGAAGAGCCTTTGTGACAAGTTTTTCGGACCTGAGGATGGGATGCTCTCCCTCCCTCCTCTCGCGGTCTGGGGCAACCTCGCCTCTTCTCTCAAAGCTTATCTTCAAGTTTGGTCCCTTTCAGAAGGTCTTCTCCGGTGAGTAAGTAGCTTCTTTGCTAGAGGTTGGGTATCGATGTCGAGACGAGCATTTAGATGCCTTGCCGCCTTGCCTTTGGGTTGGAGGTTGAGGGTTCCAGCCTGAGGCACTGAGGCACTCGTGCTTGTAGTTCTTTGGATTACCCATTGGGTCCCGCAATTAGTCCCTGTCCCTCCATGCAAAAATTACAGAAAGCAACCACGCCCCGCACATGCAAGAAGCCTTTGAGGACTTCAGCTTCCATGTCGAGGCCCTCAGGCGAGACTAATTGTCAAGACACGCTTCGCCGGATGGTTACCAAGACTTCAGAACCTGTATGAAGACAGGATTGCTCTCCAGCTTTTCTTGAGGGGCTTTGGGCATTGGAAAGGCCATTTATGTGGCCGCTTGGGCACTGCTGATGTGGCCGCAGCATCTGCCCCTGGGAAGGCCCAGGAGGGTTTTGAGCGACTTGAGCGGAATTTTACGCTTGGTTTAGGGTTTAGATTTTGGGTTTAGAGTTGAATTTCTAAGAACACTTTTGGGTATAGGTCTTGTTAGGTGCATGCGAGAACGTGTAGTTCCAGTGTGTGGGATGAACGTCTAGAAGTCTAGGAACGACCAGTCGCTCCAGGCGACAGAGTGGACACCTGAACCGATCAATCCAGATCGCGTAGCCCTAAACCAACAAGCCCGCCCGCTCTATGTCCTGAAGTCCTGAGCCCTAGTCTAAACGCCAAACCCTAGTTAACTCTGACCCCTAAACCCTTTGAACCCCGAAACCCGAGAATGCAAAGCATCTTGCAGGCCATGTATCGCGATGGTCTTTGCCGCCATGGCCTGCGGCCTGCGAGTGTTTCGGCAGCTCCCGGAGGGCTCAGGGTCGAAGGGTTTAGGGTTTTAGGTTTAGGGTTCAGGCTAGGGTCTGCAGGGTCTAGGGTTTGGTGCTTAAAGGTTTCGGGGGTTCAGAATTCAGGCTTGCAGGAGTCACGAGTCTCCTGGATGATTGGGTTTTCAAGGTTCAGCGTTGATAGGTCGGCGCCACTGATAACCCTCAACGCACGAACCCTGCGCCTTCAATGCGATGAAGCCCGTGAAATCTGAGCAAAGGAGCTGTGCCATGCGGCTTGGCCCGAGGAGGATTACCCTACCGTGGACATCTTCGGGAAGCAGCTCCGCAGAATTTCGGGTTCATAGCTGGGCGTTGTTTGGTTATTGAATCAAAAGCAGCCATGAATTTAGATCCGTTTGGCATTTTTGCAGCATCCCTTCCTCTTCAATTGGCAGTGCTTCCAGACGGGGCGGAGATGTCCTAAACCTTAAACTTCGAAACCAGCGTAAATGTGCTCGGTCCAGCACTCGAACACTAAATCCCGAAGCCAGGCACACGAGGCACCGTTGACAATACACCCCAGGCCCTGAACATCCCTGAACCTTGAGGCAAAAAGCCAAAACCCACCACATGGCTGAAGCCACGTCTTTGCCTTGAAGCTCAAAAAGAGCCCGTACTGAAGGATCAACCCTACGCCCATCGCTCTTCTCTTCGGGCTGATGCTGGTCAACGCGTATCTCAAGGCCTGGGCTCAATGCTGCATATGGCTTTGGTAGGGACAGTGGTCTCAAGTTCTCGGGATCTGTCTAAGGTCTCCACCGAAAGCCATTGATAAAGTTAAGGTTTCATCCATTCCTAAAACCCGGAGTGCCAATCCCCACGGTTCAGAATGCGAGCCCCGTGCGTGCAAGACAGGACAACCCAAGCTGGAGCATTGCAATACATTGGCATTAGTAGTCGCAGATGCGTTTTGGAGTATATTATGCCATAATTATCGTCTATAAAAAGATAATAGTTTTATCTATTCCGACCCCCAAGAAGGTATCGTCCGTCAGAGCCGGCAATTAGTGCGGTCATGGCCCGCAGAGACCCGGAGCTCCCCAAACCCCTCTGCCCCTTTGATCTCCAGATCCCAAACATCTAATGCTCAAGCCCTGAAGACCCCGTCCGCCAAATCCCAAAATGTCAAAGACAGAGGGCCACATGCATGAATTGGGGTGCCGTTGTGGGTGTTGGTTTGGTCTCAGTATATGTTATCTGATAGGTCTGATAGGTCTGATAGGTAGTTCCGATAGAACCTTGAAAAGAAAGCTTTGAATCCAAAAGTCCTCAACCACTACACACCCCATATTACCCTGAGCCCTAAACTCCGCCCCTGAAAACACCCTAAACCCTAAGCCCGCCAGACTTTGAAGCCTGAACACGAGGACACCGGCTTGTGGCAGCGAGTTGAGGAGCTCTTGGATTCGGAGACTCCGATGAAGCTGCTGCTGAAAGAGCCTGGGTCCGGATTTAGGGGCATCTTAAGCAGTTCTGTCGTGTAACCTGTGCGCAATATCATGTCATTCTGCGGAGCGTTGAGTGGACATCGGTAGCTTCCGCACCATGATGCTATAACATCGCATTCCTTCGAGCCTTGGAGCCTGAACCGTAATCTGAGGGCACGATGCGACTGCACCCTGAGCGCCGACAGGGAAAGCTGAAAGCAAGCGTGCAAAAGCCACGCCAATAAAACGCATCATCAAGGAGTTCCTTAAGCCCAAGGCCTTCAAAGCTAAACCCAGGAACCCTGGCCGACAATATCCTACAGCCCGAAAAAAACCACAGCCTGAAAACTCCAAACACAAAGCCCGAAGCCTTTCTACACCCTCAGTTTGAAGCCAATCCAATCCTGTAGGTTCGTGAGAACTCTACGATTCAGGGCTGACGTGGTGCGTGGTGGTTCAACTTTTAGGTCTTCTTTTAACCCTCAACAAATTCTGAAGCCCGAAAACAGCCCTACTAAGCCTATCAAAAGACCCTCTTCATACGTCATGTCAGCCGATTAGGAGCCTTTGAAACCTAGTATAGGGGCCTAAATAATTACCAATACTATTTTGGGGTTCCTTATTAAAAGTATAGTATACTGGCCCCAAAATCTTATTCTAATTTTTCGGCCCCTATTTGATCCCTTATAGTAACCCTTATGGACCCCTTTCAAGGAGCCTTATTCTAATTGTGAAGGCCCCTAGATTACTGCTCCCATCTTCGAGGTCTCCTTCATGGCTGCCTTGACCTCGGCGGTGCTCACCAATGACACCACCTGCCTGGCGACTTGTCGAATGGCTTGGGTAAGCCCTGAACCGGGTTTAGCGTTAAGGTCCAGGACGCAGGGCTGCGGGTGTTTTGGGTTTTGGTCTGTAGAGCTCTGTGAAAGGATCCGGGCGTGAGGAGACTCGCCTTTTGATGGGAGTTTGTAGGGTTTTTTTTTAGTGGCTTTAGGCTCAGGGGTGTATGAATGCGAGGTGGACTTGAGGGTTCTGGGATGTCATGTCGAGTATTGATGTTTCGCTCTTCATGAGGTTTTCAATTTAGGACAGGTCTTGCCCTGAGCCCTAAAGCAGACGTCCTCGACTAAATTAGAGTTGCATCAGACCAGGCACTATCCTCAACCCTAAACCCTAAACCCTGAACCCCTAAACCCTGAACCCTGAACCCTAAACCCCCAAACCCTTAAACCCTAAAACAGCCTGAACCCTACAGCCCTAAAGCCCTAATCCCCACTGAGAGCCGCCATGGAGGTTCTGACCCCGGTGGTTCTCAATCTCTGCCGCCGGCGAGGGGCAAAGACGAGCATTCCCTTCCTCATTGCTGCTGTGATCGTTTTGAGGAAGCCCTAAGCCGTTACACAAGAGCTTGGTTTTTTTGGTGCATGTGAGGGTGTTTTAGGGTTCAGAGATCACGTGATCATGATGGAGGGTTTTGGAGTGTTGGGTATGGGGCTTTGGTGTTCTGTTCGGCACAGGGTTTCGTTGTACTTGGACGGTTCGGACAGAAGGTATCCCTAACCCCACCGCCACCATTTTGTGTTGTAGACATCTGAGGGAAGAAAGCATTTTCGGCAGGTTGCCTGAGTTGTGTTTTCCGGGCTTTGAAACCGGATGTCTAAAATAGGGGTTGGGATCCGGAAGGGGCTAGGGCAAGCGTATGGAGCTTCCTGAGGTAATGCCTGGGCCTAGACAGCTAGCAACCCAGATCCGATGCCTGAACTCAGGCTGTGGCGACTTCTTCTAACATCGGTTCAAGCCTGACGCGGCTTTGCAGCAACTCAGGTTACCGGAACGCTCCACAACGGGTTCCTGTCTCATACGAACTAGAGGGATTACGAGCAACTCTCGCAGAAACCTGCACTCAACACCTTAAAGCTTAGAGTTTAAACTCCGAAGGCAAAAGCCTAGGCCTACACGCCTGGACTTTGAACTCGGAGTCCCCCCTGCCCCTGCCCAGGATCATCGGAAACCCCCAGAATGCCCTGATTGCGTCGATCTCCCCGGGCCTCACATTTCTGAACTTTGCAGAGGTGCGCGCCAGGGCAGGGATTTAGGGTTTGGGGAGTTCAGGGTTCAGGGTTCAGGGTTTAGGGTTCAGGTTTAGGTGATTCGACGTGTATTTCAAGTTTTGGAACTACGGTTCAGACATGGATCATGGCATGAAACGGCCCATTTTCAAGCACTGTCCTCTTAACGTGTTGGCTGCACGGGTTTCGGGAAAGGCATGAGGGTTCAGATGAGGCCAGGGACGCTCTTTTGACGTAAGCAGGGTTTGCAATAAGATGGGGCATGAGGGTGAGTGTTATTCGGGGGCTTTAAGTAGAGTCACCAAGTCCAAAGAGCCTCCAAGTCGCGTTCGGGGCTTTCGTGTACGAATTCCGGTTGAGGGTCTGTGGACTCGATTTTATTTTCGGGTCGAGCTTCTGTTTGCTTTGTCTGCTTTTGGTGTTGTTTTGTCTAGATATGGTGTTTATGGGCTTCTGATAAAATGTATGGTACGTTTGCGGATTCAGACTACGACGATGCTGCCGCCGAGGACGACGACGTGGGTGACAGCTACTAACATCGCCCCTCATGCCCAGAGTACCTCTACCCTAAACCCTACGTACATCCCTAAATGCCCAAACCTTACAACCAACATTCCTAACTGCGAATCCTAGAATCTTCAGACAGTCCTTTCTTGTTTACAGTTGCTTCGCAAGAACCCCTATTCCGCCCACGTAAAACCTCTTATACAGATTTGATTAAGTTCGTTGGCAAGAAGCCTCGAAACCTCGAAGATCCCGCTAGAACATCACTACAATAGTCACTAGAAGCTACTCTAAGCCCCTTGAGTCCTTCGCCGACCCGCAGGCGATGCTTCTGCCTGTGATCCTCGGCCTGGCCATGAACACCTGCTTGCTGGCGGAAGTTGTGTTTAGGGCTGAGAGATGCTGGGAGGTTCTGTTGGTTTGGGGTTTACAGGATGTTTACGATTACGAGGTTTACAGCGCTTTATATATGCGTTTATAGACTGTCGTGTTCAGGGTGGGATATGGTGGGATTGACGGTTTGTGAGTTTGTGGCAGGCTTCAGAGTTTCGGGTTCAGGGTTCAGGAATGCAAGGGTTCGGTTGCCTGTTTGAGTGACGGACCAATAATTTGATGAACTGCACCTAAATGCACCTGCTCGCGTCCCCAAGCCCAGAGCCCTAAGCCACACCTGAGGTGCCTTGTGCCTGTACTTCAGAAAGGACCCAGCCGCAGATTTCGTGAGCGGAGCAGGGCAAGGGAATGTTGAATGATGTTGTAGGGCTTCGGGTTCAGGGTGAAGGGGGTCGAGTTTGCCGAAGGTTTTGCACGGTAAGGAGAAGGGAAGGAAAGATAGCACAGAGCACCTTAACAGCCTCGTCGAATCTTTCCCCATGCCCTGACAACGTTGGTTTTGTGGACCTTTTTGGTTGACCGGGTGTTGAAGCCCTGACTCTGAACACGGAGCCCTATTAGGCTGCTTCGAACGAGGAAGCTTAAACCCCAGACCTCCATTCCATGTGTTTTGAACGCCGGAAATGCAGGTACCCTTCGTTCACCCTCCGATCCTAAGCCCGAAGCCCTAAAAACCTGGAACCCTGAACCCCAGCAAGCGGAGAGCCTCAGCCCATCTAGCAGGACCTGCTCTTCACGGCCTCTGAACAGGTAGAGGACCTCAGAGTTTCGTTTGCGGACTTAGGGTTCGCCAGGGTTCAGGGTTAAGATGGGCTAAGGCCGTTTAGGGCTTGGAGAGCTTTGAGGGTTTGGGTGCTGGTTCAGGGTTCAAGCTAGGGTGTTCATGGGGACGGCTCAGGTTGGGTTCAGGTTTTGAGGGCCAGGTTCGGAGCTATTGTGGTTGGGGGCTGATCTTGGGTATTTTCTAAGTTTAGTGTACATACCACTCCTTAAGCAATCATTCTCATTCTCGGTTTAGGCACGGGTCGTAATCTGAATCAAGCCACGCTCGGTATGTGATGTCAAAAAAAGACTCCTCCTGCAGACCTGGTGGAGACTCGGAACATCCGAAGGCAACCTCGAGCCCAGGAGTATTGTGTAGATCAGTGGGGGATCCGACGAAAATTAACGGACAGGCATGTGCCACATGTGTGAAATCCCACACCGAAAGGCCTGGAGCCGAAGACGATGCTAAACTCCTAAACTCCTAAACCTGGGGCCGGAATCCTATATACCTTGAAAATTGCAGCTGAGCAGGAGATCGATGTGGAGCTAGCAGCACCCCAATCCAAGCCACTTTGCTGCGCCGGTTTAGCGTTGAGGGTTCAGCAGTTCAGCGATCAGGGCTCTGACGGGCATCCCAACGATTCAGAATGCATGGCATTCTTCCGCAGAACTTTCGGGAGCTGGTGTTTCCCATTTAAGGTGCTGAGAGGGACTAGTTTCCCAGCTTCGTACAGTTTGGGCTTAACAAGACCTTTGCCGCATGTAAAGGTGCTTGTGGCGCTTCTACATGGTGGCCGTGGCGGTTATCGTGCTCCGGCGGAGTTTGAGGTTTGAGGGTTGTATGTTTGGGTAGAGTATCCCAATTACCGGCAGCCCCGAACCCAAATCCTGCAATGCTAAACTAACCTATCTTCAAAGACTTCTCATACTTGGTACACTTTTCAACCACAAAGCCGCAAACCCAACCTGGGACCCACCTAGCATGGTTTCTCCAGAAGCATTGGAAGACACGGGCGTGACTTAGAGGGTGAAGCACAGTGAGCCTGGTTGAGCCCGAGGGCTAGGTGGGGCCCTTGATATTGAGAGATGCGGTTTAAGGGTCTAGGGAAGGTTTAGGGTTTAAGGGTTGAGGGCTTAGTGGATTTGAAGGTTTAGGGCTTATTCAGGGTTGACGAGGATGAACGGCATTGGAATCAGTAACTTCGGGTCCTTGTCTTGCCGTCGCAGCATAACTGAATTGAGGTCGCGGCCTAACTGAAGACGCAGTGGGCTTTTTTGACGCCAAGGATCCTTGTAGGAGCCCTATCAATTAGCACTACATTCACGCAACGAACAGTAGAAGGCAACGGACAGGACAAAGTCACGTAAAGGGTTAGGACGTGGGTAGACATGTTGATGGCAAACTCTAAGCCTGTAGAGTGTCTACCACACAAGTCTCTAACCCCGAGACCCAAGCCTCGTGAACATTACCCCAGGTCACTGCCATGGTCGTAGGCTGGGTTTTCAACATGGCCACGGACGATGTGGCCTTAGCGTTTTGGCCTCACCAGATTTGAGGTTTGGGAGGCTTTGGGCCAAGTCTGGGGGTCGACGCCACAGTCGATGGGTCCACTATCTTGGAGGCTTGTAATTGCAGAACCTTTGGGTGCGGTGTGTACTTGGGGCCTTCAGGTTCATCCTTGCATCTGTGCCCCAAACGCGCAGCCCCAAAACCTCAAATGCTTAAGACTCCTCAAACCGGGCCCTCAACCTTGAACTGCAAAGGCCCCAGCCCTGAGCTGAAACACAATAACAAGTCGGTCAATATAATGAAACAAACACCGTTTCAAACACTTGTATTCCGTTATGGTCCTTCTATACTGCTAATGAAATTTACCCCAAAACCATCGTTGAACTATTGGGGGCCCATATTGAACCCTTGCAGAGCCCGTGAAGGAACCCTATTTTCAGGAGGAAAGTCCCTATATTCACCCCAAACCTTTCAGGCCGCAGGATCCACGCTGATGCTGCTGCGTGCCCTGCGCCGCCGCGCTGCTGGTGACGATCTGGAACCGGCATGCAGCAATAAGAAGTTCAAGAGTTTGCAAGTTAGGAGTTTGGATGAGAGATGGCATCAGATTAGAGGGTTCGGGCTTGGGCATTCGGTTCGAGTCCAGATTGGTAGGCTGTTGTTTTCCGAGCTCCAAAATGATCCCTGCACGCTCTGAGCCACTAAACTTCAAGCCGTGAGCCTCTATCCCGAGCCTGAAAACAGTACCCTAGGACAACAACGCCATACATTCTACACCCTAAACTCAAAAAGCCGTAGCTTGCTGTCCCTTGTAGAACCAGAATCTATATATCCTCACGTACTGTGAGGGAAGAAATGCCTGCAGAGTCAGAGTGGGTCCTTGGAAGGACACAGAGACGAAGTTCGCTCTTGGGGCGATCGATTATTCGATCCTGATACTGCAACCCGGCACAATCTTATCAGCAACGGGGCTTCGCGAGTGGAGTTTGAGGGGGTTTAGTGTGAGAGGGTGTGGCTGGTAGCCCCGGAACTTACCGCAAGCATTCAGAGTCAGCGCGGTACGAGACTGCTAGTGCTCCAGATCCTCAGGCTCGATCCCGAACCTTCGCAAATTAACGCCCTGACACCCTGCACCCGAGTTTATGGGCTTTCATCTTTCAGGTGCTTAAAACTGTAGGTTATGCTATGGAGTTCAGGGTCGAAGAACTTGAGAAGTCTGTGGGAGACTGCCTGGCGGTTGTGGCGCCTGCATATGTATATATATATATGTATGTATATGTATATGTATACTATAGTATATACATATATTGCTGCCGAAGCCGCTCTGAGACCACAATGACCGAACGAAGGTTCATCGGCCAGTTCATCCTGGTTGGAGCTACCGTGGACACCGGCCTTCCTCAGAAGATGTCTCTAGACAGAAGATGAGTCAACAAAGTTCTATCCTCGATGCCGCACCGCCCCTTGAAACCCTGGTTGTTGAATTCCTCCAGGCACAGCTTGCTCCACTTCTCAGCTGTTTTAATGCCGATTGCAGAACCTATGGCATCCTTCAAACCGATGCATACAAATCTGGCAAGCTCTCCACATGCTCTTTACATGTATGGTGGGTGGAAGCATCAGCGAAAAGCACACAAAGGCCACAATCCCGCAAGAAATTGTGAGAACTCTTTGAGCAGTGCGCGTCAAAGCGCTTCCAAGCCAGTATACTATTGAGTCATGGTCCGACCTGGAAGCAACCAGCACCAACAGCACGGAAAGAACTCCCTCAACACAGAATCCCAAGACTGAAATCCCACATCCTATGCCCAAGAAGCTTCAAGCTCAATGAACACAGGCGCTGAATTTTAAATGCAAGCATCCAGGCCCTACCCGAAGGTCTTTACCCAATAATGCCAAAAATCCTCAGGCGAATAGAACTCCGGAAAAGCCTTGTACTCTGAGGCCACAACTCGAACCCTCAAACCCAAATCTTGCAACCCCACACCAAGATTCGAAGCCCTAAGAATCAGTGTCAAGCCCCTGCAAATGCTTTCAACCCTTGAACGAAACTCTGAACTCCAAACCCGAAGCCCTAAACCTTACCCCCCAAACCCTGTAAGCTCTACGAGACTAAGAACCCAAAAGCCCACCTAAAGATCGAACCCTTATCCCCCGGTGATACCCGCGGAGGTTCAACGGCATCCTTGGCCCTTGCGCAGAAGACCTGGCTGCGGGACCAGGCCTTTCAGAGAGTCAGGGAGTTTTTTGTCATTATTGCCGTTACTGTTTCTCATAGTTCTTATTGATATCATGATTATCGTATTGTTATTCTTGCTGTTTCTAGAAAGATAACCGTTATTGGTTATTATTGCTGTTTTTGTGATTGTTCTTTGTCTTACTATTTCTACCATTGTTTATAGTTTTTATAACCTGAATGTTAGTAGTCTTATTAAGATATACTTCTGATGATCAAAATATAGTAGTAGTTATTCTTGGCATGATTTTATTGTCTTCTCATGAGTATGGCAGTTGTTACTAGTATTATGCATTTATTATTCTGCTTATGAATATTGTTACTATTTAATAGCTATGACCGTAATTATTCGTACCGTTTCTACAGGAATAAGAATTATCATTATTGCCATTGTTGTTACTGTTGTGATCAACACTACTACTATTGGTATTGGTATCGTTATTGTTATTCTTGTTGTTATTGTCGTTACTATTGTTATTGTCAGCTGATCCCAAACTCCCTGCACCCTGCCACCATACCCGAAGCCTTGAACGACGCCCACCCAAAGTCTACAGCCCAAATCCTTACACTCCAGACCGCGAGCCCTTGAGCCATCTTGCCATCCTAATCCCTAGAACACGGACACTCAAATTCCTGAACCCGCCCTTCGCAATGCAAGCCCGAAGGATGGAATGTCAAATCCCCGCCGAGGCTGCCTTCTTTGGTTCGCCGCGGTGGTGTTGGTCCTCTCCAATGTCATCAGCAACGTCCCCGTCATCCTCATGTAGCCCGGCTATGCGAGTCGGGGCTTCGGGCTTGAAGGTTTTTGCCTTCGATCATGGCGAATTTGTATGCCCAATGTCCCTCGCTCTGCCAACACGCATGCTACCACTGACATGATATGGACAGCTTGCTGGGGCTGTTTTAGGATCTGGTCACTGAGGGAGCGAATTCATCTTCATCATGCGCTATCATCCCTTCACCCGAAACACGAAGCCCTGAGCCATCAAGCACCAAGTTCCTCGGTCAGACGACGCAGACGTCCTCAACACTCTGATCACTCCGTCGTCGAGCGTAGAAATTCGGAAAACCCTGTTGGGTTCTGCAAGTTTCGGGCATAGCTTTGGCTAAGGCCCTGAGCTCGAAGCCCTAAGCCTCAAGTCCCCAAATCCCCCAGTTGCTTCCTTGAGGCTTCAGCCTCTCTTGGCCACCCAGCCACTGAGCAGTGTCACGGGTGTCTGGACGGTCTGCGCATGGGTGGCCACGGTGTCAGGACATTCATCTGTGTTCAGGGGTAGCCTTGAACAGTTTTTTGAGTTTGGGCCTTAAGACATCCGGGGTTGGCTTCGGGCGCTTATTTCCCGGCGACGGTCTATAGCTGATTGAGTGAAAAGAGCATGGTAGCTGAGGATCGGAAGCTTCAAAGCAGAAGCCCAAAATCCCACCCTCAGTTCCTTCCGGATAGGAAATCTCACCATGCTGGGCAGCGCCGCCAACCTCATCGTCGCGCATGCCGCGGAGAACGAGGGGGAGCTCTGGCAGCTTTCTGGCCCGGGTGACGGTCCATGAATCGTGTGAGCATTCTCAACAAGCCTTTAAGAAACCCCCGAAGCCCCAAACAGGGGAAGGATGCGACTTACGAGAGCTCGGGAGTCGAGGGGAGGGTATATGAAAAAGATATATATATATATATATGTAATATATGAAATATATGTAATATATGTAATTAATATATATATATATATGTAATATATGATATATATATATATATATATATATATGATATATATATATATATATATATATGATATATATATACATGTATATATGGGGCTGGCAGACCACTGCGAATACGCTGGCCCAGAGTATGATTCACCGGAGGAATGTGAAGTTAATGTTTCAGATGACGACGAGGAGCCGGTGATTACCGTTGGAGATGTTCTCTTGAGCAAAATGCGAGCTGAAGTTACCTGGGCTCGCGGGGCAGCGGGCTTGAAGCG
>BGNK01004175.1:18142-43444 GCA_003297005.1 Symbiodinium sp. clade A Y106
GTGCCGGGCCGCAATTCTGGAACAAAGCCGTTGTAGATGAATCCGATAACTTGCGCAGGGTGAGGAACGTGTACTACACCGTTGAGTTCGCAGACGTTGTTTATCGCGAGCTGCTGTTGTGCAACGCCAAATGCAAAGCTGCTATTCCGCGGATACTACAATCGATTGTGTCGGCAGGCTCTCATCTAGCTTCGCTAATGCCTCGGCACGTCAAGGATTAGTGGCCCATTATCGAAGACATATTTTCCTCTCCTTCCGTGCGAACATTACAGAACGATATTATGAACTTTTTTGTGGAAACCAAAGAGTTTCAGTACCTATCCATTGATGGTACAATGAAATGTGCCCTCCCGGTGCTGGGGCAGGCTTCCTGGCGAGCATCAAAGGCAACAAGAGATGCAGCTTTTGACGACGAGAGCGCAATGAGAAAGGTTTTAACTGTTCGCGGATGCAGCAGCGCTGTTCTGGCGATGGTTCCAGTTTCCTCTGAGAAAGCAGAGGTTGTGTGCGCTGCTCTTGTCAGCAGCCTCC
Organism: Symbiodinium sp. clade A Y106; assembly: GCA_003297005.1. NCBI lineage: Eukaryota > Dinophyceae > Suessiales > Symbiodiniaceae > Symbiodinium > Symbiodinium sp. clade A. The sequence continues at coordinate 18,674 of BGNK01004175.1, forward strand.
CAGTGCAAGGCTTATCTCAAACTCAGTGTGTGTCATCGGATAGTGCCTCCTTGAAGCTCTACACAAACTTGCGACGAATCATGCCGAACCTGCAATGTCTTTGCTTGGATCCAATTCACTTTCCAACAGTTTATGAGTCGCTTGGCTTCAGTATGGAACGTTGCCACCCATTTCCATATAACCGCACGAAACAAGTTTTGATTATAATAGCATTTCGATTTGTGACTCGTGTCGTGCGTAGTTCTCATACCCTCTGCGGCCGAGTATCTGCGCCGAGGTATGCTACCTGGCGCAAGAAAACACCTGGCGACGTGTGTCTACGCAAGATCATGAGCAAGTTCAACGCCCACGATGAGTCTTTGGTCGGTTCTCATTGGGGATTGTTCTATAGAGGGCATTCGTCCGATGTGGCCCTTTCGGTGTCAGAACAGACAAAGAGAGATCATATCAAAAGCGGGGGATGCCCAAGGCAAGCCTCTGCTGTGGTGAGGAGTCTAGATTCAAGGCGGCCCTTGACTTCCCGAACCGAGTTTATAGAAGCTCTGGCAGCGCTTGCAGCTGAATTTCCAGAAGATATGTCCAGGAAGGTGACAGGTGCAAACAAACGAATCGACGAAATCTTGTGGTGCGCGGCCGATCCTGACCGGCTCGAGTGGCTGATGAACAATCTACGCTGGCGACANTTTCCAGAAGATATGTCCAGGAAGGTGACAGGTGCAAACAAACGAATCGACGAAATCTTGTGGTGCGCGGCCGATCCTGACCGGCTCGAGTGGCTGATGAACAATCTACGCTGGCGACACAGCGTCAGTTCGCGACTCAGACTCTGTACTTTATGTTGGAATAACAATCGAGAAATGTGCGTGTCATCAGATTAACTATAAGTCTATCCCAAGTGAGCGACATTCCCTCAGGCCGACGAGTGCTGGCTTTGCTGCCTTCCGGAACCAGCTCAAACGAGGCTTTGCACGCCGAAGTCAAGTCCTGGTTCGCTCAAACGCAGCAGATGCACCAGAGCACCTTGAAGCAGAAGCTGGATATTCTGACGTTAGCCAAAATGCTGCCTCATGGTGCAGCAAGTCGAGGTCCAACTCTGAGACAGCTGTCTAGCAGGATTTTGTTGGTTCGACTCTGCACCCCAAGCATCTGGACCTCTAAGACTTGGTCGGAGTGGTGCTTGACATGTAAAGACGACGGTTCCATCGCAAAAGCGTCTCTTCCGCTCGAAGAAAGCCGGGTGGAGGAAAGGCGCAAGGTGAAGCAATGGAATTTGAAGCGCCCGGCTGCTGCCAAGCCACACAGACGCAAGAGGACCGTCTTTACCGTGGAGCGTCGTAGCCAGCTGCGGACTCAAGGAGTCCCCGTCAAGCTTAGCGGAAAGAAATGATTTCCTGCTTCCAAAGATCGACAGTCCGGTTGCAGAATGCAAAATCAAAAAGAGTGCGGTCTAGCTGCCTGGTAGACTCTGGTAGACGATCTCTAGTCCGCCTGTTCCGTGAGGATATAGCGATGGCTCTGAGTGCAGTGGCGTGACAGTCACATGTTCACTGCTGCTAGATTGGCTCGCAAGTGTGATTCATGCCGTCGCCATTCTGGATAAGCTCTGCAGGCTGAGAAGAGAGGGTTGGCTAGCCAGAGGAGCTGGCCTTTACGTCCAGCGCAGGCGCGATGCTTAGGTCGGCATCGAGCGAGCAGGTTTGTACAATTTGCGCCTACGCAGTCGTATTCACCAATCGTAGACTTGCGAGAAACTTGCAGTCGAGCTGAGAAACCTGTTGATTTGGTCGAAACCATTCAGAAGATGTTTGCTTCGGTGAGATCGTGAGCACGTGTAAAATGACAACCAGTGCCTTTTGCGCGAAGGCTGCTCAGCCTTCTTGGAGACGTGCGCCGCCGAAGCGTAGAAAACCGGCAACGGTTTCTACGGCCAACGACGTTGGACTTCGCGGAGTTGGAGCCTCCTGCTGAAATACGTGTTGGACCGATTCTCGTGCCTCGAGTTACGGCTATGTGTGCTAAGCTAACCGACCTATACGAAGCTATCGAACGGAGCTTCGGCTAGCAACGAAGTTTCTTCGCTATCGATCGCTCGGCAGGATAGTTGCTGTGTTTGATATGTGCCGAAGCAGAGATAGCTATGACTCAGAATTTGCAAGCAGGACCTGCGCGTCCGCGGCNGTTTCGTCGCTATCGATCGCTCGGCAGGATAGTTGCTGTGTTTGATATGTGCCGAAGCAGAGATAGCTGTGACTCAGAATTTGCAAGCAGGACCTGCGCGTCCGTGGCCATTCCGGCTATAATCCCCCTCTTCAGTGTTAGATTGGACCGCACCATTGGTGGCATTGACAGAGTCACTTCAGAATTGTGCCATGCTCGACATTGGCTCAAGTTACTGTCAAAACATTGAGTCCGGAGCATTGCTGTCACACTGTCAAGTGGTGTGCAAAGTATTGTGAGGTATTGGTACTGAAACTTTGGATTCAGGCAGGGTAATTTTGGAGTACCCACCTAGCCCAAGGTTCAACTGGCATTTGGCTTGTGCACGGTAGATAAACCGTGCCAAGTGCTCGACGCAAGGATAGTCCATGAAAATCCTTGACGAACGGGTCTGCACCTGAAACCACCAGAGTAAAGAAGAGCCTGCCTGTTGGAAAATTGAACCCTTGGAGGTCTTTGAGTTATCCGAAGACTCGCAGGCCAAACAGAGACTTCAGTAGCCGCCATTGTGAGATAGATGGAACACCGGTAAAGCAGGAACTGTTCTACGACATCAAGAGTGACTTCATTAACCCANTAGCCGCCATTGTGAGATAGATGGAACACCGGTAAAGCAGGAACTGTTCTACGACATCAAGAGTGACTTCATTAACCCAAGAAGACGTTCACATAATACATAGAGGTCCCTGCCTCATAAATAAATAAATAAATATATATATATGTAATGTGTATATATATATATATATATAAATAGATAGGTAGATAGATAGATAGATTGCTAGATTGGTAACTGGAGGTTGAGGGGGAAGGTGCTTCAGCTGGAAACAGTGAGCTTCTTGCGCTGGGGATTATAGTAGCTGCAAAACTTAAGATCTAGGCAACAGAAATATGAACAAGAAGCCAGCAATCAAAGCGAATAGCAGACACCTGATTCCCCAAAGCTTGAGGAAAGGGGCTTGACAGCCACCACTTACAGCAAGTTCTCCTTCCTGCCGACCATTGTGATCACCCTCCTCGGCGTGCTGGTCATGTAGCCTTGCTTACAATTATGATAAGTATGCTTACAAAGTGTTGTTTTATGACCCACATGCATGCCGCTGTAGTTTCGTTCTGTTGGGACTGATGGTGGTGATCGCCAGCATATGACGGCTCTCAGCCGCCGCTGGGTTTAGGGTTCCGCCTTGTGCTTGGATGCAGGCTGAAACCCCGCAGCATGGTCTCATTGATCGCGGCAGGAAGTAAAGTAGCGGCACCCCTCTGTTGAGGGCAACCCCATAAGCCCTTGGCGAATTAGTTAGAAAGACCTCAAACGCAAGACCGATGATCGTAAAATCGCATGAACCTCTGCTTGAATCCACACTCACCTGAAGCCAAATCTAAACAGCCATCCTGAACCCAAAGCCTTAATTGATAAACTGAACCCATACTCCTTGCACAAAAGACTATACACGACCCTGCACCCAACCCCAAACCCCGCAACCCCAGAGACCATAAACCAAGCCTCAGAACTTGTTTGCTCTTAGATTGTTACGTGTCTAGAATGACATGACCCAAAACTCTATTAAAATTATCAAGGCCCCTACATGAAACAAGGCCGCCCATCGGACCAAACTGGAGCTGCCTGCTGGGCATCGCCGTGCTCCTTGCAGGGGGCCTGTGCCTGGGCTTCAGCAGAGACAGAAGTATCCGACAAATGCTAGAATCTAGAAGCGGCCTCAAACCTGAAGCTCTAGAAGCCCAATCTCAAAGAACAGTGCGTCGTGTGTGTGAGTGTGTGCGAGGATGTGATTTTGCAAGGGCTCCTAGGAGTTCGGAGACGAGAGCTTTGTTGTGGCTTTGGAGCTTTGGGAGTCATGATTACCAATTACTAGCTGTCATTGTCATAGTTCTTAGTCGAGGAGTCAGGTGTTCAAGAGCTTGCGGGGTGTCGTGGTGAAGGCGTCCGTAGGATTCTGCTGGCTCCGGGAACTGAGATGTTCCAGCAGTTAGCTGAGTCGGTGGGAGTCGTTGACATGGGGGTTTGAATATCGACTAATTATGGCTTCAAAGAAGTTGTACGAGATCACACACCCAAAAGCTGTTCTAATTTTAAGCCTACTATGTTTTGGGTCAGAAGGTCAGAGGAGTCCATGTGTTCGGGTATTGGAGGTTTTGGTCCGCGAAGTTTGCAGATTTTGAGCTCCGGAATCTCCGGTGTGCTGGAGTCCAGGTTTTGGGAGAAATCACAGGCTTGGGGTTTTGCGGTTTCTCATTGGGTTTCGGTTTATTGCTCCGGCTTCTGGTTGTCTTGTGCACATTCTAAACCCTTGTTTTTTTGCAGAGGCTCATTCTGGCGGCCTACTGCTACAATGCCTGCTTCCGTGGTGCTAGCGTCGGGGACGAGACGGGCGTGATCCTTGGCTTTAGTTCTTATCGGGGAGCCTGAAATGACCAGCAGCAACTGAGACTCAGACTCGTCAAGTGCTTCTGGCAAGTTGTGGCTTCGAGGAGCCGCACATTCAGGAAACCCCGGTCCCGAAAGCATACTTGGAAGTTCCAACCGCTGCCCATGTCTCTCGCCCCTCTGGTGTTTCAAGCTCTGCGCCTGCAAGAGTGGATGCATTCACATCTACAATGGGGGCCTTGAACAGATGAAGAGCGCTTTGAACTATGTAGGGACAAAAAGGGATAATGCCACGATTAATTCCGACCTCTATATTACGCTTTGCTCGAGGGCTTAGGCATACGGAGATGTCCTGATAAAATGCCTTCTAGGCTCTGCATAGCGGCATAGCCTTAATCCCGAGGCGAAGCTCACAAACTCGGTTCTCATCTACCATCTTGTATGCACGTCATCTAGACCATGGCCGGAAGGAAAACTGAACTTGTAAGCCCACAGTAACCTGAACACCAAAACCTGAATCCCAGACCCAACACCCTTCAAGCCCGCAACCGCTGAATCCTGAATCCCTGAACGTCAAGATGACTGACGAGTGCGTGTGGTTTCTTTCGTGTCCAACCGTAATTTGCAGTTGCTGGTCCACATGGCTACTGCTGCAGCTGGAAGCGTGCTCCAAAAGAACGCCGACCTTCAACCCTCAACCCTCAACCTTAACCCTAAACCCTGAAACCGGCAACCCTGAAACCCCAAAGCCTAAAACTCCAGACTCTGAAACACGAAATCCTGAAACCCTAAACCCTGAACCTTCAGTCCTATCTCAGGACGTGGAGGAATCGGGAGGCCATGGGCCTCTTCTTGGTCTCCATCTTCGTGGCCGGCCAGCCCTTGGGTCCCTATGAGACCTGGCTGCTGGCTATCAGGGGTGTTACGCAGGAAGGTGGGGTTTAGAGGTTCAGGGTTTAGGGTTTAGGGCCTGGGATTGTGGGTTTAAGGTTTAGGGTTGTGGGTTCCGGGGTTTCGGTTTCAGGTGTTCAGGGTGTTGCATAGGGATTTGGGGCTTAGGGTTGCGGGTTTGATTTAGACTAGATTTGGGCGGTTGAGGGTTCAAGGCTTTGTAGGGTTGAAGGGGCTTAGGCTTGAGGGCTGTGACGCCTCAAGGCTGAGGGGGGACGGACCATCGGGGATCAGAATTTTTGTTTCAGGGGCTCCTGCCCTCAAATCCTTCTGGTAGCGAGGCTTCGACATCTTTTCTTTAATTACGCTCACTGTAGATGCCCTTATCGAGGCCCAGGATACCTTGAACGGGCGCAATAAGGCAACAGGGTTCGGGACCCAAGGGCTGAAAAGACCCAGGAAGGCGCCTGGCTTACCGCGAACCCCTTCCGCCGCTACACGCCTGCAGAGCTCGGCGAGCTGAACGCAGTGCAGCAGGCGCTTCCTTCATAAGCCGTAGCATCTTCCAAATCCGAATCTGGCTCAGGTAGCCCTGGAGCCACGGAAACCGGAGGTGTAAGACAGGGCAAATTGGTCTCTGCCTGTCTGGGCTGATGGATACGGCTCGTTTCATGTCGTCGCATCTTTCCTCATAAGCTGGCGGCAAGTCTAACGCTCGTTAGCCGAGAGCTAGCCTCCTTGCACTGTCACAAAAGCCTTATGTGGCAGGGATGGGCGCTGCGAGCTTACGTCTCAAGAACTCACGAGGGAAAGCAGTGGGGTCTTCTATCTATGGCTGCTAAGCTTTTGGCGCTGCCCCGGAAATGCTATGCGAATCAAGTAGTTTGCTGGGCATGGATGTGGACGGTGATTCTGGGTGCTGGCACGGATTGATGGCTTGTGCATGCGGTCGGAGTCCCGACATGTCGTGGCCCTCGGTGCACAGCGAATCGTAGTGTTTGTGCGGCTGTGGATGTCGTCATATGGATGCACTTCCAAACTGCAAGGCCCCAAAGCACGAAGTATGAACTGGAAACCGAAGCCTGTCATGGCAAAGCCCTGAAGGGGGTCCTGCGCCCAAAAATGCAGGTCCTCGTTGCGGTTTTTCAGCCCTTGCTGGGCGGTTTCGTGGACGGCACGAAGTGGAAGAGGAGTCTTGTGATTCGGCTGCCTTTGGTCAGGGACCTGACCCTCGAATTGTTTCGGGTTTTTTTGGGCATGTAGGATTTAGGATACAGGATTTTGAGTTTGGGTTGCTGTAGGCTTCTGGGATTATAGGTTCGACGGTTAATGGTGCTGAGGGCTTTTGGTTTAGAGGTGACAGGGGCTGGCTTCTGGAGAAGCAGAGGGGATTTCTTTTCTGGTATCATGGCTTATTGTGGGAAGTAAAAGAAACCACGCCGTTGCTCCTTCGGGTTTCTGTAGATTCCAGTCGATGGGAAGGATTGGCCCACATTTGCACCATATTTGTTTGTTGCATGGTTTTGAGTTGTAGTACGGCTTAGCAGGGGTTCTGGCTTGTTGCTTTGTTGCTTCGGTGCAAATGTTTCTTTTCGTTGTTTGGGTTTGAGTTGCATCGTGCGACAGTCCGCTCGATGTGTGCAAACTCTGCGTACGGTTTACGACCTACCAGCCACAAAGACATGGCGACAAAGGTTCGGGTTTTATGGCTCTAAGGCAGATCATGGATACACAGGATCAGCCAGAATCAGGGGTGTGAAGTTGGGCTCGGGGTTTCTGCTTCAGGGTTGTTGTTTGCGTCATGCCTGCGGCTGGTTTCTTGAGGGCTTCAGGCTTTATCACCTGAATATCCGCTGCAAGCACCTGCCCACTCCGACTGAGAGAAGCTTCAAAAGCTTTGAAAGAGGCCAAAGTCTGGCCAGAACCTTCTGCAGCCACACAGACTGCAAAATCTATGAACCTCAAGCCCCAAATCCTAAACCCCAAACCCTACAACCTAACCCCGATCCCTACATAATTCCGAAAGCCCAAAACCTAAACTTAAACCCCTTAAAGGCTCCTTGCATGAAGCCACAAGCTGGAGGTAGTCTTTGCGAGCTTCTGTGCCGCCGCGAGCGCAGCCATCGGCGTTTTCATGCCGCAGTCGTTCTGGCTGGAGCCGTTTGGCTGGACGGACGTCGGGTTGGTGAGCTGTGGGGGTCTGGGTTTGGAGGTTTGAAGTTCTTCTTGAACCCGTAGTGTTCGAGTTTTGCTTCGGAGGGTCCCGAAGAGTAGCGCAGCTGTTGTAATTCGGAGTTGAGTAACTCGGAGTTGAGATTCCAATCGGGTTCTGGTGTTACTAGCACAGACAGCCCTAAACCCTAAGCTCCTGATCTGCCTGGATTCCGCGCTGCCGCGCATTTGTTCACAGCCTCGAGCTTTTCCTCTGCATTCCAGCTCCCCTTAATGACCGATGGTGCCGTTGCAACACTGCAGTACGGTCCTCAATCCCGCACAGCCTTCAACCCTCATCGAACCTGAACCTGGGTTTCCCAGGCCTAAGCCCCCATAAGCCATGGTCCTTGAATTGCTGAGCTACACTGCTTAGTAAACTAGAGTCGAGGATGTGAGTAGGGGTTTCAGCTTGAGCGAGGGTTAAGGGTGTTTGGGGGTGCTGCAGCTTCAGGCTTGCCGCAGAGTTTCCCCAAGCGATAGCGATGACGTTGGCCCCTTTGGCCATCAACTCCCTGACACTGGGTGTCACGGAGTCTGGCTTCACACAGCAGCATGGCTGACGCATTGAGTAAGGATTTGGATTTCGGGGCCAGCCTATGCGATCTACGGCATTTTGCATTGAACCTGGTTCTAGGGTTTGGCAATTGATGGTTTCCGGTCAGGTAAGCAGGGTCAGGCACGAGATACGCCGCCCAGGCTTTCAGATAGCGTAACGATAAAGCATGAACAACCCCTGCCCTAGCCCCAGCCCGTTTGCCCTGACCCTAAGCCTAATGTCGAACATCCGCAGAAGCTGATTCCATCTGACTCCAAGCATCACTGCGATTTGGGGTTTAGTTCTTTGATTTGCTAGGGCTTGGGGCATCATCTTTAGACGATGATGATGATGTGATTCTGCATCCAATTCCCCTTCGGTAGGGGGTAGTGTCCGCCTAGGGGCACTGGAACATCATGCTCTCCTAGCTGCCTCCTGAAGTGTTAACCAGCAACAACGCCAGACCTGTAGCTCCTGGTAAAGGCCTTAATAAACTCTGTAGCAGCCATTGTTCAGGGTTTTTGGATTTAGGCTTTGGGGTTTAGGATGTAGGATTTAGGGTTTGGGATATTGGGTTTAGGGTTCAGGGCCCTAGACTTTTAAAGGGAAGCCAGCCCAGGCAGGTGGCCTTGAACAATGTGGGAACCCACGTGGGCCTCTGGGCTTGGCCTTGGTTTGTTTCCCAAAAGCTTCCAAGTTAAACGCACCCGAAAGCTTAAGCAATGCTACGCTAAACTCTGATCCCTCACCGCCGGACTTGAAACCCTGAGCCGCAGACCCCAACGCGTTCTCTCTCTGGCTTTGGTTCTAGCGGATTCTAGCGATTTGCTCGTACAGGAGTGCACAGGAACGAACTCATGACTCACATTCTCACTGTCCAGTTGGAACGGGGTTATAGAGCGTTGGCACACTGTCACCCGCGTTGAACTCGTACAACGTCGAAGCATGCGATTGGCGCGGTCGCCTGACCTCTCACCGGAAATACTGGCGTGTCGGTGCGATGACCCACTACCCGAATTCGGACAGAGTGGATCGAGCGTCGTTCGCCGAAAAGCTAGCAGCTAGACAGTCTAAGCAGAACATTTTGTGTAATTACAGGGCTACGTGTGTAGTCTGCCGCATCAGGTCCACCCTGGAGTGCAGGGGGAAGTCTGGAACATGTACAGAAACGTTATAAAGCCGCTCTCGGAGACCTTAAGAATCCTTGAACAAGCCTTAAACGGAACCCTTGAAGGAACCTCGAAGCCTAGAGCGAGGAACTGTGATCTGCTCCGCCTCCATGGCGGGTCTCTCGTTTCTCGGTTCCCGGAGTTCGAGCAGTTCCTCTTCAGAGGCTCGAGACAGCCCGGATTTTTTTTCAAGGGGACTCGGGCGCATGTCTGTGTTGCATATCCAATATACCTTAACCTGCCAAGACCTACTTTTTTGTAGGGTCCCTATAATTTCCATATTATGGTTTATACGCAAAAAAGTAGGGTTTGGTAGGTTAAGGTATTATATAATATGCACTCTAGTATCCCAGGCCTTGAAACCTCAGCCGCATTTTTCCGAGGACCCTACAAAGCCCCTTTTACTCTTGAGTTTAGACCCGCAAGCCTCATAGTAGCCCTTATAGTAACCCTTATAGAACCCTTTATAAGACCCCTTGTAAAGGAACCCTATTTCAATTCATTTAAGCCCCCTAATAGTAACCCTTATGACCCTCAAAGCAAAGCCAGCTAGACCGCTCCGCTCTGGGTCGCTGTGCCCTTGGCCACCTGCGTCTTGGCCGCGGTCGTGCTTCCGATGATCCGTTGCTGGGCCGGCAGGTTCGGGTTTCATAAAGGTTTAAGCCTAAGCTTGCAGGGGTCTTTAGGGTTGAGGGTTCAGGGCTTTAGGCGAGTACAGTAGGATGTACGGTTTGAATTTTTTGTGTTGGGGCTTATGAGCCATTCGGGTTTGGATGTAGAGCCTTCGATATGTTGGATTTTGGGATTTTGCGGTTTTGATGTTTTTGCGTTTCCAGTGGAGGGGCTTCTGAGTAGAGGGTTTTGTGGCGGGTCCGGTATGATCTTTAAGGACGAATTGTTTCGAGGTCGGAAGGTTGTTATTTTTTAATTGTGGGTTCTTCAGCGGGGCACCGTATGACAGATTTCGATATTCAAGTCGGGTACGGCAGAAAGTCCACGGTGTGATAAGCTCAGGTAACAGTAACCATGGCGAGACAAGGACTTTTTGACAGGAATGATCTATGTGTGTGAAAAGAAGGAATGTGTATGTATGAAATCGGAAGGGTGAAAGGAGTAGACAGCTGTGTACATGCATATGCCCATCTGGCCATTCGTATGCACCCAAGCCTACGTCTCCCTGTTGCTTTTTCCCCCGTCGGCTGCTCGTAGGTCTGTACGGATCCCGAAGCAAACAAGGCCTGAAAGCCCCCCTAAACCTGCAAATTTCTGGATCCCGGTACCCTACCCCCCCAACCCGTAGATATGTCCTTAAGGCTACAGCAAGATCGACCATCGCCGCGCAGCGGGCCTCGAGGATTCGGCGGCGCCTTCGGATTTCCGCGCGATGTGCCCTGGCTCTTGAAAGCCACAGCCACCTTGAGCCCCGACTTCTCTCTGTCCGAAAAAGGCAGGAAACTCCAAAACCTCTTACGCGACATACTGAAAAATTATTCTGAACCCTGAAGCCGGTAACTCTATGCGAAGAGCCCTGGACCCTGACACCTTCAACTTGAAACCCGAGGCCATAAAACGCTGAAGCCCCTTCTAAGTGGACCAGACAAGTTTCCAAAGTCTTGCATACACCTCTCCATTCAGAAGTCCCAACAAGTGTCCGTCAAACAGTCAAAAAGCCGAGTGAAATTTCGATAGAGCCCTTACAGCCCAAGTCGAGACACCCCAAAACTCTGCCCTCCTCCTCAAGAGCACGCTCAGGCCGGACACTAAGCTTGGATACGAGGTGCTTTTCACACGCAAGGCATCCTGGCGAACCAGTGGTTCTCGGGTTTGGGGTCTAGGGCTTCAGGGCTGAGAGGTTTAGGTTAGGATTCGGGGTTCGGGGTGCAGAGTTCAGGGCTCTTGGCTGCTTAGGGCCGGGGGTTTAGGCTGTATGCTTATGCGATTTGGCGATCAAGGTTTGTCGTGCATTGTTGCGGAAGTTGTATGTGTCCGGCATCGGCGATGTGTTTGAAGTGGACGTTGAAGGGTTCTGGCTGCAGAAGCCTGAAGAGGAAGTTTGAAGGATTTCGGGCTTCAGCCTTTAGAAATGAAGCTCTAGCATGATGCCATTTCCTCAATAGAAATAGACACAGACAGCCCGAACCAGCATCAGTTTGGTGGTTTCAATGCGCATGTGCTTGCGAATCCTGAACCGTTGCAGACCCGAAACCCTCAACCCCGGAACCTCCAAACATCTCCAAACCCTCAGCTTCCAGCCATGCCAGCCAGGCTTTCCTGCTCGCGCTGGTCTTGTCTTTCCTCTTCAACTTCGCGCCGCCTGGCCGAAATCCGGGCTCTTTGGTCAAGACCTCTCGGGACCCGAAATGCCGAAGTGCTGAACCCTGCAAGAGCCAGCAAGGAGGGTCTGCCGGCATATTTAAGTGATTTAAGTGTCTGATCTCGGTTTTTGGATCGGAACCTATCTCTGAGCATGGCGCTGGATGCAGCAAAGCCGATGTGTCTTAGGACAATCCGCCGCGACTTCTTACATGATGGCAGGGAATGAATGCTTAGGTTCATTTGCTGAAGAAGTGGGTTGCATTCCCAACACCTTTCCTTCGATCAACAAGCCCGGCTGTTCTACAATCCCAAAACAACTAACTTCCAATGTTATCCAGACCCACACATTCGGTACCTGAGGAATTGAATCCTCAATGTGCGATGAACCCCCTCTGGACCAAACCTTCAAATCCACGCCAATCCCCACAAGAAAGAACACCAAAGCTCTAAATCCCACCCCAGCCGCTGAGACCAAGGAATATGGCCCAGCTTCAGCTTCTTGTGCAAGAGGCCGGGCTTCTGGTTTGGGTTTAGAACTTGCTCCGGATGTGGCATCAGGGGTTCAATGTTTGGGGCTTCTTTGTGTGCATCACAGTTGACCAGATTTTGAGCTGCAGAACCCGTTCAACCCCAATCATGAACCCAGACGCCATTTTTCCATCTAAAGCCAAAACCTGTCAACACTAAGACCCTAAACCCTGCAACTCAGCCCTAAAGACAACACTAAACCCGGAGACCTTAACCGTCGGAGCACTGCAGTCGCCCTCCCTGAAGGCTCCAGTTGTTTCATCTCCAAACACGAAGCCCCTCCCGGGGTTTTGGGCTCAGGGTTTAGGTGTAGGGAAGCAGGGTTGAGGTGTGCCCCGGTGCCTCTGCTTTCAGGCGTCCGCGCTGTTGCCTGGTCAGGCCATCAGCTACACGTCAGCTGCGCAGAAGCTGGGCAAAAGAATGAAGGGCGGGGGGCTTCTCAATGCGTGGTCCGTGTTTTGCTCGTATTCCGGGTCCTGCTATCCAAGGGGCCCAATTTTCTGGAGCTGCCACTTTTTTCGGACCGTTGTTGGCGAAAATCGGCCAAAACTCGAGGCTTTTTCCATTGACCCTTGACACGCCTTCAATCCGATGAGGCCCGGTTTGAATGAAGCTCGTGAGCACAGAATCTTCATGTGCGGGTCTTGGGTTAGGTTGTGGACGAAGCCCGGAGCACTGAATAGCTCCATGTTGCGGCGTGGCTTACCCAGAAGCCTCGATTTCGTGCAGACGGCTGAGGTTGATGTAGCAGTTAGGGTTGAAGCCCGAATCCAGAAGCCATTGTAGACATTGGGCCAGGAGGCCCAAACTCGTGAGGTTCGATCTCAGCGGTCTAAGCCCAACGCTCGACATCTCGAGTTTTCAATCCCAAGCCCTGAACCCTGGAGTTTAGAACCTCCATGGCCCTGGCACCACCAAACACCTGACCCTCAAACCCTAAACCCTAAACCCCTACCTCCTAAACCCTAAACAACCAAGGATCGTGGCCCACCTCGGCATGCTGGTCTCGAGCGTAGTGGTCGGCCGGATGGCAGATGGGGGTCGGAAGCGACTCGGTCATCTTATCGTTTATTAGGCTTGTCAAAAGGATATATAATGTGCTGTTGTGCAGTGTTGTATAATATAGTATGGTATAGTATAGTGTGGTATAGTTTAGTATAGTTTGGTATAGCATAGCGTAATACAATATAGTATAGTATAGTATACTATAGAAAAATATAGTATAGTATACTAAACTGCAGCATAAAATGGTTTTTCGATTCTAAAATATCTTTGCTATGGCACCGAACCGTTTAGGGATTTGTTGTTGCAGGGTCTTTGGGCTTCTGGGTTAAGGGTTAGGGCTTGAGGGTTTCGGTTTTAAGGTGAGAGGATTTGAGGATGTCTATGGTTTTCCTTAGTTACTGAAGCAGCCTTGTGGAGGCGGTTGGTCCTTGCCGCCTGCCTAACGGTCACCATCCGAGCCCTGCTCACTGCTGCCACGGACTTCCGGAAATACGTTAGGATAGTACGGTGGGTTTGGATTAGAGGGGGTTTGGGGAAAGACGCGTAGGGTAGTGGGGTGGAGGCTTGAATGATTTGTCAAGACGATCCTGCTGTTTGATTTCCCAGCTCAAGCCGATTTCTTCGTCTTGCTGCTTTAGAATACCGAAGTCACAATTTCCTGTGGTCCATGTAGACGGCTGTAAATCCCAACCCCATAAAGCCTCGGCCCAAGATAGCCAAAACTCGACACCGAAAATCAACAACCGCCGAAGCCCAAAACCTTAAGTTCCAAAGCCTGCGCCATAAACCATAAGCCATAGCAGAAGGCCTTGTCGAACCAGTCAATCCGAAACCCCCACATTCCACGTGCCTCAAATGCCTAAAGCCCTAAATCCCAAATCCTAAACCCTCAAAGAGCCCTTGTAGAATCCGTATTGCCCGAACATGCCCAAGACTGGTGAGGACGTCTGGTGGATCCAACGTGGCGGCACGCCCTGGCTGGGCTTACTGCCCTGCGAGGGCCTCGATGGCGTGCCTCGGTCTTGCAATAAGTTATAACAAGAAGCAGTAGTAGTAGTAGCAGCAGCAGCAGCAGCAGTAGCAGTGCCTTTAACTGGGCTGACAAGTGCTGTGGCTGTTTTTTAATTGCTCATTCTTTCCGTATTTGCTAAGTCCACAGATCATTGAAGTGGAATGGCTCAGGGCTCAGAGGGTAAAGGATCTGAGGTTCAGAGTCACGATTTTGGGGGTTTGGGGAGAGCTTGCGTCTATACGGACTACGGAAGGAGGACGATTTTGATGAAGATAGCCCATACTGTAGCCACAACCGCGACACACGAAACCCAAGCTCACCGGACGTGTCCTGCTGCAGGCCCTGAAGCGCCTGTGGCCAGAATCATCCTAATTTAAGCCCCAGCCTTGAACCCCAGTGGCAAGAACCCTGGGCCGAACCTCGGGCCCTACGCCAAAAGGACATCCTCAATCCTCTGCGGCCCTGCGGCCTATGAGGTCTGTGCAGGTCTTTGGGGCGCTTTGGTGGTCCTCCTCGCACGGGACGGGAGGGGTCCGTGCTTCGAAAAGCCAAGCCGGCCAAGCCCAAGCCCCGAGCCCTTGGGCCTTTGGGGAACTTTAGGTTGAGTTCTAAGAGAGGAAGTCTGCAAGCTTAAACCCTTGGGTTCCAGGGTCGAGGTTAGGATTCAGAAATCAAGGTTTAGGGTTATAGCATTCAAGGTTCTTTGTTCAGCTTCAGCTTCCTTTTTAAGTGAGGGCTTCGAAGCTTTGTCACCTACCCGTAGACCCTTAAGGCCCTAAACCCCCAACCCCTAAACCCCCACGCCCTGCACCCGCAATGTTTCCCTATGATGGCAGCTCCGTGTGCAAGCTTGCAGGATGTCTCTGCTGGCACCGGATGCTTTAGCCTCGCTCTGGGCTGCATGCACCCGGCCCCGAGAGATAAAGGGCACATGGGGAGCGTGGGTGCAGGGGTGATTTTGGGTCAAGGTTTCGAGTTCATGGTGTAGCGGCAACAAAGAGCAAGGAAAGAGTAAACTCAACAGCGACACTTGTAGGTGCAGCCCATGGTGACGACGGCTCTACGTGTTGCTTTTGCTGTAGTGCTGTAGCGATTTCAATGCATACCTCATATGATTGTGAGTGTGAATCAAAAACGTGATCGAGGAAGCTAGCGGTGACCGGAGCGAGCTTGACGCTGCAGCAGAAAGCACGACTAGAAGAACTGTCGTATTCAGCGTCATGGTGTCGATGGTGAAGTTGAAGATGCCGCTGCTGATGATGGGGCTTTCTGGTGGAGGGCTATCAATGTTCGACCCACTTCACAAGAGCCTGGAGCCTAATCCCCCTCCTGCTGAGGCAGGCAGCTTTTAGCGCTGGTGCCATTGCTAGCTCCACGTTTGCAGGCGGATACAAAGTTTAAGTTGCAAGGTCTAGGGCGGGTCACTCTCGTTTGCCCCAGTTTGTCAGCGGACATGTTGGAAAATCATGGCAGGGCCGATATTTTCGCAGGTTAGCATGCTTTAACAACATGGCGATACCACTATGATGATGTGCGGAGCAGAAGCCGCAAACAATTTGATGTTTCTGCGCGGAAATATTTGTTGATTTTAACAGGGCCCTGCAACGGCAGGACGGGCTGGAGGCTTGAGGGCAGATTCTGCACACCGTGTTCTTTCACCCCGAAAGTCCGTCTGACTGAACAGCTGCCTGGACGTTACCATGGGTTGGGCATGGATGCACTGGCCAATGGATGGGTTGGTAGCGTGGACGTCGTCATTCATGGTTTGGGCATGGATGCACCGGCAAATGGAGGATTGGTAGCATGGACGTTACCACTATCATGGTTTGGACATAGATGCACTGGCCAACGGATGGGTTGGTAGCATCGTGGCTTGGGCATGGATGCACTGGCCAATGAATGGGTCGGTAGCATGGACGTCATGGTTCGGCCATGGATGGCAAGCCAAAATGGAGACCTGCGCGACAGAGAAAGTGGGGCAAACCCAGGTGATCGACCCAAGGTCTAGTTTGGTTGACGATCGAGAGAAAGCCGCAAGCCCCCACCCTGTTTAGTAGATAACACTGCAAAATGCATGGAAACCTCAGCCCTAAACCACCGCAAGACTGATGATGAGGCTCACAATGCCTCTATGACGAAACAAAGAGCTTCCCTCAATTGTCATGTGTAATCACGCATTCCATAGCCTGGTTAAGTTACATGACAAGTTACACAGGCTGGTCACAACCAGTCACGTGCAAAGCGCTGTATCTCTGATTGCAGAGAACTAAATCGTGTACGCTTGAGCTTACCGTCCAAGCCCGTTGTCGAGTCTATTTCGGAGTCTAATCAAGCCCGTCAGCCCTATACCCGAAACGTTACACCCCAAACCCTGCAAGCGTAAATCCCAAATCCTCAACCCTAAACTCTCGACCCTTAACCCTAAACCCTCAACCTTAAACCCTGAACACTCAACCCAACACCCTCAACCCTAAACCATCATCCTTAAACCCTAGTCCATATAAGCTCACAACCCTCAACCCTAAACCCCAGAGCCGAAGCCCTTGAAGAGAAAAAGCTGCATCCTGGAGGCTACTTGGCCAACAGTGTTAGCTTTGGAGCAGCATTCATGCTGCTCGGCGGAGACTTCTTCGGTTTCGAATTGTTCTAGACCGGTTGTGTGATTTGGGGTCGTAGGGTCTGGTGACACAAGGTAACCCCAAGGCCCTGCTAGAGTAATCCCAATTTGCCAGATTTTGAGCCCCAAGAATCCTGTAGATCTTGGTTCCGAAGCCCTCAACCCTAAGGGGCCCTAAGCGGCCCTAAGGGACCCTAAAGCCTAAACTGCGAGATCCCATGCTCCTGTACCATGTATTCCGAGGATGCTCGCCGGCGCTGGCTGTGCAGCCACGGCCGTAGCTGCGATCCTGCCGGAGACTCTGGAGGAGGACCCGAGTAGCTTTCTTGCTTTGGGTTTTGGGGTTTAGGGTCTAAAGTCCAGGATGGTTTAGGTGGTGAGGGGGTTTTTCCTGAGGTGATGCAGCTTCGGGTGGTTCAGGCTTCGAGGCTTCCGTGGTTAGCTTAAGTCGGTTGAGGATGCTTCTATTGGGAATCAGGATGGTTTGAGTTTGTCGTTTTGGCATTTACGCTTCATCTCGATCTCTTGCGTTTTGGATTTGCTGTTATAGTACACCCGGTAGTGCTTGTGCTTAGGGCTTAGGGTGTACGGTTTAGGGTTTAGGCCGTGGAAGACTTTACTTCGTTCCGAGCTCCGTGAGTTGGCATCGTCTTTCTGGAAACGGTGCGCCAGACCAGACGTGCAGTTCCGGAAGTAGGCCGAGCTTTTTATGAACTCAAGGCCTGAGCCGTAAGCCTGAATTCAGCCTCTGACAGAACTCAAAGGCCTAAGCCCCAGGGCCCTCGGGCCTGTGCCTGGCCTAAACTCAATTCAGGTTGGGGGTGTTCCCGCTATTGGTTGAACTTGGAGGTGGACGTACGATAGCAGAATGGGGTGCGTGGTCAAAGCTTACGGTTTAGGTCGGGGTCAAGGTTGCATTGGCTCTCACGCCCTGTCAAGTCCCATGCTTTACAGTGTTTTTTTTGGATTCGACGTGGCTCTGGTTGCAGTGCAACTGGATGTTCCAGGTTTAGGGTACTCATGTCTTTGCAGCTTGTAGATGTTCGAAGCTATGCCCTCACCCGTTGGTCTTTGTGCCTACTGATGTATTTCAGCCGGTAGCTTCGGGCCTAAACCCCAAAAAGTTCCTTCTAAATTCCCTAAACGCCACATCTGAGAGGCGAAACTCCTAACTCGAAGCTCCCTAAACCGTCCATCCAAAGCCCAGAACCACCCTGAACTTGGACTTGGTAGCCCCGAGTATACTGCACAGTCACGAAGACCCCCTTCTTCTTGCTTCTGGTCGAGGAAAAGCCGAGAAACAACTGCGAAGTGCGGGGTTCCTGCTGCGCCTTTGTATCCAGGTGCCTGGTTCAGGGGCTGAAGCATCGGATCCTCGAAACATTGGGATCTGTGATTTTGATGGGTGAGTTAGAGTCCATACAGGCTTAGCAGCTCTGAGCTCTGATGAACATCTACACCTTCCCTCCGAGAAAGACTGTAAGCACGCCAAGGTTGTCGCTGCTCCAGCCGCTTTAGGGTTTTTTCACACTGCTGGCTGGACTCTCGCGAGTGCACTCCACATGCAACAAACAGAGAGAGACTAAGAAGGGGAGTCCAAACACACCTGCCAAGCTGCAGGGAGGGGCTCAACCCAACCCNTTTTTCACACTGCTGGCTGGACTCTCGCGAGTGCACTCCACATGCAACAAACAGAGAGAGACTAAGAAGGGGAGTCCAAACACACCTGCCAAGCTGCAGGGAGGGGCTCAACCCAACCCACCCGAGTGGGCATGACAATCACGCGATCGCCGCTGACATAAAAGTGCCAGTCGCGAAACGCGGAAGATCCCGCGCTCTGCGCAAGGATCATGCGGGCGGCAGATATCACACAACGTGTGACATCGGCAACCCCAAAACTTCTGTCGAGCAAAGCAATCGGAACGTCATCATCTCCGGGCCTGACCCGCATAGCAAAGTGAAGCAAGGCTTTAGCATATGCCGTGAGGCCCGTGGTGGAGGATCGTTTGTCGACTTGCGGGCACACCGGCCAACAGAGTCCGCGCACGTGACGCGCCGGTGCTGGCGGAGGCGCTGGATGAGGATGGAGGGTGGCCCAAAAAGGCTTGGGCCCGTGGACTGGCATGGCAGGAGGCCACGCGAAAGAGTGCGCGCCCCGAAGGGCCGGCCGGGGACTAAGATCCGCTGCTTCCGTGGCAGATAGGCAGGCCGGATGCTTGCGAAGGTGGAGCTTCAACCTTTTGGTGGACCAAAACTCCTTACAGCAAACTTCGCACTTGAAACCCACCGCAGCAAGATCAGCCCGTGCCGCAACGCCGTGTACAGCACGATGGTGGGAAGCCAGGGCAGCAGCACTGCGAGCGGAGAACTGGCACTGCGGACAAGGAAAGGAAGCGTCCTCGCCTTCCTCCTGTTGGTAGCGGAGAAAAATCCAACCGGCCGAAACCGCCTTCTCATACTTGCCCCATTGGAACAGCAGGGATTCCTGGCTCTCTTGCCTGGCTCGAAGGCAAGCTTTGGAGAAAGCCCTGGTCCAGATTTTGGCAAGATGAGGCTCGGCACAGAGACGGTGATATGCGGTCTCCGCACTGCATCCTGCTGCTTTCGCGCAACACNGCCTGGCTCGAAGGCAAGCTTTGGAGAAAGCCCTGGTCCAGATTTTGGCAAGATGAGGCTCGGCACAGAGACGGTGATATGCGGTCTCCGCACTGCATCCTGCTGCTTTCGCGCAACACTGAATGGCAGACAGGGCCTCCCTGAACCAATCCCCCGATCGGAACCAAAGCTCTTGAACGGCGTCGCATGAGTCTGCCTGCAGGCATGGCGGCACAACTGCACTATGCGAGCCTCATCACTCGACAGGACCCCAATGCACGAGGCATGACCGACACGGAGGTACACAGAGGCCGGTTATGGGCCGGCAGGCCCGCCTCAGGATCTCCATGTAACCGGAATGATAGGCACGGCGCTCGGCCGGGCTGCCGAGTTCCCACAAGCCGCTGCCATGCTGAAATCTGGCCACCGTGACCGAGAGGAGCAACCTGACCTTTTCCGCACGCGACAAGTGCTGATTGCGAAGCAACTTGAGCTGGGANCTGCCATGCTGAAATCTGGCCACCGTGACCGAGAGGAGCAACCTGACCTTTTCCGCACGCGACAAGTGCTGATTGCGAAGCAACTTGAGCTGGGACCGGAGCATGTCCCGGGCCAGCGCACGGCGACGGGCTATATCTTCCTGATCGCCAGCAGACGCATCGACAACCGCACCCAAGTGCACGTAGGTGGGAACTATGTGCATGCGGCTCTCCTTGCCGTCAGGCAGACGAACGGGGAAGGTGGCCTCCTCGTGACAAATCCACCGGAGCTTTTCTTTGCGCTGCGCGGTGCCAGAAAAAACCGGTAAAAGCTCCGTCTTGCCCCGGCCAAGATTAATGGCGACCCCCATCTCATGAAGTTCCGTGGCAACCGCCTCAACAACCCGGGCTGCACTGGGCACGACCGAGCTGGCGTCCGCAACGACTAGAGGCACCGCCAAGTCGTCCATCCAGCTGGGCGAAGGTACCTTGAAGGTAAGACCTAGGTCATGAGACGACAGTTGCGCTTGGCAACCCGCATCAAGCATGCGCCGTTGCAACCCTTGCAGTGCCAAGCTAAAGGACATCTGGAAGGCAAGATCGGCCAGCGGTGCGCCAGGAATGCTGCCTGATCTCGTGAGGTAGGTCCTCGGCTCAACGTCCCCTATCAAAAACCAGGAGGCCTCGAAGGAGGAGACAATGAGACGCCTAACCGGCTCAGGGGTCTCTGCGTGCTCAAGCAAACCTGGCCCCACCGCCCCGGCCAGAAAGCGGAGCCGATCCTCCTCCCGATCGAAAATGGAGACGGCGAGCTCCTCCAAGTATTGATGGGAACACAGCCTCTGGCGCAACACTGAATAAAAAGCACTAGCACCGTCGACAAATACGACTCCTCCAGAGAGACGGTCGCGGCGCAATCTGCGAAGAAAGCCGCGACAGATGGCCATGGGCAACTGAATGGGACCGCGGGGACGACTTCCACCCTGTCCCTCGCAACGCAGTCTGTCAAAGCTCTTCAAAAGACACGGCCGTATCGCTCTGGCGACACCTGTGGCGCCGGCCTCGAGCAGCAAAATGGAGCGCCAGGACGACAGCTGCCCCAAAGGCTTAGAGGGCTTCTCAATGGCAACTGCCTGGCCGCCGCGCCACAGAGCCGGCGTCTGGCTAAAGACACTCCTATAGGGCGGTCCAGAGCCAGGGCAACACTTGCTGCTCTTGCGCCTGCCAGAGGGTGTCCGGCAGGGCCGTGCTGAGAAGGGCCTTAGCAGCCGCCTTTGCCGCGCCATCGCAGAACTCATTAAGGGGCTGCCCCTGGTGTGCCCGGACATGGCAAAAGGCCGGGGGCCGATGTTCCACCACCAACAGATGCAGGAGCGAAGTCGCCGCCTCAGAAAGTGCATGCGAGTCATTGACAACGGCGGCACCCTCCGCAATGGCACCCGCAGATTGTGGCTCAAAAAAGACCGCCGCACCAAGCCAATGCATGAACCAAAGCCGCAAGTTCGGTCTCGAAAGCAGAACGGACAGGCGCCTGAAGCGTGCTGTCGCCGCCAGCCCCACAGGTGACGGCTAGGAAGCCGGCCCAAAGCCACTCTGAATCAACCTGACAGAGAATGCAGAGGCTCCATCCCGATCGGACTTGCCCTGTCGAGTTGAGACCAAAAGAACCGTCAACATACAACTGCATGGCAGAGGGTTGCCTGGCCGGCGTAAAGGGCCTGAGACAGCTGGCAGCTGTGGGTGACAGATCTGGAACGCAGGTCCAGTCCCTGCATAGAAGATCCCAAGCAAAGGGTTTGAAAATGAAATCAAACATCTCAGCAGAGACACCCGTGCACAGCCTCGGGCCCTCCTCAGGACGACTGGCAGACGGCAGAGCCTTGTCGAGTGAGAGGACCGTAGGCGATGGAGACAATCGCCGCAGCCCAAAAGGTGTCGGGATGCCACCAACGTCCGTCGGCCGGAAACACGCCGTCTGAGGAGGCCTAGCTGGTCCGGGAAGGGTCGACAGGGAACCGCCTTCAACCGGGGCAGAGGATGCAGAGACAGTGTCTGGGCGTGGAGAGGCGGGAAGGTTCGACACGGAACCGCCTTCAACCGCCGACCGCCCGTGAGGAACAGAAGAGATCTGCAAGAGACCAGACTCCTCCTCCTCGAAGCGACTTGANCTGGGCGTGGAGAGGCGGGAAGGTTCGACACGGAACCGCCTTCAACCGCCGACCGCCCGTGAGGAACAGAAGAGATCTGCAAGAGACCAGACTCCTCCTCCTCGAAGCGACTTGAGTCAGGTTCCGCTGAAGTTGCCTGCACTGGAATGGCGGAAAGCACATCTCCGTGACGCAACTGGCGGTGGGAAACCAGACTATGGTGCGGCAGCACCGGAAGACCAATGAGTTCCTCCACCTGAGGGGAAGTGAGCATAACGAAGTGATGCCCTGGAAAGCCTGGGGCTGGCACAAGCACGGTGCACCAATTGCTATTGGGAGCATTGGTCACGAAAGTTGCGCGGTGAGCGCTGGACAACGGCGTGTCCCATACCTGAAGTGCTTGAGGAAACTGAGCCAGTCGCCCCACAGCCTGGTTGGCATATAACAGCTCGGGCTCATCAAAACGGCCAGTGCGCATAAGGATATCCCCATGCGTGGGACCCAGCAACCGGACAACACCAGTGTNAACGGCCAGTGCGCATAAGGATATCCCCATGCGTGGGACCCAGCAACCGGACAACACCAGTGTTGAGAAAGTGAAAGCCGAGCTGCTGTCGGCGATGCCTCAAACTACGATAGAATTGAAGCCTGTCGAGGGTGCCCATCAACCTCCAGGCAAAAGGCTGTAGTGCCGGCAAACACTCTAGAATCCAGCTCAGGGGCGTGGCAGCAGGCGAGTGCCGCCCCCGAAAAGTCTGGACGAAGTCACCATCCCTGGCATTCCTGGCATTATAAGTGACGCTGATGCCGTTGACTGCGAGGATCCAACCATTCCGCTGCCAGTCCGCAGCCAAGATCAACTGGAGCCTGTGAAAGGCGTCGATGGCACAGGTCATAAGTGGCGAGCCTGCCCCACGACCATCCCAACAGATCGTGGCTCGATCCGGCTCCTCGATTACAACAAGGATGACCTCTTGATGATAGCCTTGACGAGGGGGTTGAGCACTGGCAAGCTCCAAGCCAAAAGTCTCAGGTAGGGCAGCATCCCTGTGGTGCCGCTCCAAAAGCTCGAAAAGGAAAACATCAAGCAGGAGGTGGCGATCCCCAATCTCAATGCTATGCGAGACCGCACCCCGAAGGAGCATAAGTAAGGCTGCTCTTGAGTGGCTGGCCGGATTCGCACGGCTGTGGTCGTGGAAGGTACCAGGTCGCCGGCAGCCCTGTCTGGGCGTATTCAGCAAAACGGAAGTACTGAATGACATGCAGGTTGGCTGGCAAGTGCTCCAAAAGAATCCCAACGGCATCGGAAACAATCACCCGCCCTTCTGCAACCTCTCGCGTCANAACGGAAGTACTGAATGACATGCAGGTTGGCTGGCAAGTGCTCCAAAAGAATCCCAACGGCATCGGAAACAATCACCCGCCCTTCTGCAACCTCTCGCGTCAGCGGGCGATGCCGCACTAGCAAGCGCTCCACACTGCCAATAACAGCATCTCTGTCCTGCCGACTGGTGTGCCGAGGCACCGGCAGCTCATCTGGCGGCCTGCCTCGCTCTATTAAGACAAGCTGGGGAAGCGGCAATCCAGGCAGAGGGTCAGCCAGAACCTTGATCGAAGCAACAGCAAACGGTGCTTCGCTCATCGCTGATGCCGCTATCTCGAGCAAAAAGAGGCCTGAGGCAACTTGCGGGCAATGCGGCTGTGGCGGACGTGGTCAAAAACCGTGTACGTAGACACTGCAGCACCCGTCGCCTGACCCCACGTGTAACCGACCGCAGGGTTGGTGAAAATCGGAACCTGTCGCAGTTCCTCCGGGATGATGCGCACATGCTCTGCCTGCATCAAGGCAATTTGGCTGGGGCTCCTGGGCTCGGGGCCGCTGCTGATCTTTCTTTCAGGAGTGCGCACAGGCACGGTAGTGTCAGGGCCCACCACCGGAGCACAACTTGGTGGAAGGATGGGCCGGCCAGCAGAGGGGATCGACGTGGAACCGCCCCCTGCTGCAAAGAAGGTGGGAAGGCACCTGACCTGCATATGCAACCTGTTTGACCGTAGGCCGGAGATGACCACTGCCTACCGAAAAAAACTGTACATCTTCCGAAAATCGAACTGTACAGTGTGCTTTGGACGGAACTGTCACAGCTGCGCGCAGCTGAGCGTTGCTCAAAGTAACCGAACCAGCCGAAATGGCGGTGGACCCCGCGCCTGGGCCCACGGCCACTTTCGGACCGCCGGCCTGTGTGACCATATCATACTTCAACCAGGTGCACAGCTCGGGCCGCTCACCCGACTCGAACTGTCGCGCATCCAGGTTCAGCGAAGAGAAAACCCCAATCTCCTCGCAGCGTAACTCATAGCTAAGCCTTACTTAGCCCCAGGAAACGTGCCAGGAAGCCAGACGTATAATCTCGTTCATCCCGAACCGAATGTCTCGGGGAAATGCAGCCCTCGACGAGGAACTGCCTGCGCTGCTCCACACGTCCCGTAAGGCTCGGTGTGGCCCGCTTGACTTGTTGCCATGGCCGTCGGCGGAACTGGCGGCTTCGGCTCCTCCTTCACAGACTCTTTTGGTGTCTCTTTGCGGCGGCGAGGTGAGCGCTCGCGATCGGTCTTCACCATTGCCTCCGCTTGCTGCTTGACCGCCTCCTGGGCTTCTTGCAGGG
>BGNK01004175.1:43771-57071 GCA_003297005.1 Symbiodinium sp. clade A Y106
GGCTTGCGCTTGTGTGGAAACCGCGGCCTCAAAGGTGGTGGCACCGCGGAGATGATGAAGGCAGCAGACCAACCAAAAGAGTGGCCCGCAACCCATATAAGAAAAAACCACAGTGACTAAAAAAGTCAGTGGGAAAAAATTCCTCCACAGAGGGCCCAGCCACAGAGTGGGGGCGACCTGACCTGCCTCCCGACGGGTACAGCAAAGCCAGCAAGTCCAGCTGCCAGCTGCAGCGCACGGCCTGCAGGGACGTAGGCAACGACCTCCGCAACGGTACAGTCGACGCCGATGAGCAGTGGAACAACTGCTAACAGCTAACACAGCAGTGTTCGCACGCGGGTATGGCCGTGTAGACGAGGTGGACCACAAGGGAAACTACACCTGACTACACCTGGGCCAAACGCCTAGGGTTTAGGGTTTAGGGTTTAGGGAGGGCTCCGGCACTAAGTCCTTTACCCCAGAATCTCGGCTTCCTTCAGCACTGAAGGTAGACATGTCCCGGGAAGGGTTGGGTAGATAAGCAAAACGAACAACATGGAATGAGCACCCGTCAGTTGACTGGTCTAAGCTAAATCGGCAGGCAAGTAGGTCAATAAATGAGTATTAGTTAAGTACGCATGTAAATAAATAAACGAAGGTTCTAATTTGACATACATAAACAAACACACATGAATATACATTTATATATATATATATGTGTGTGTTATACATACATATGTATATTTATATCTATGTGTATACATGTTAACTACATTTTATACGCGCATATTCGGAACAACGCGCATGCATGTATGCATGCATGCATGTATGTATGTATGTATGTAGGTAGGCATATATACGTACATACATATATATATATATGTATATATATACTGTCTATATGTACATGCACGTATCGAACCTGTTGAAACTGTCCCCACGTGTTGAGGCGCCCTTTGCTGGCTTCCCGGTGGTCTGGCCTCTTCTGTCTTACATGAACGCCTCAAGTTGAACATGGGGCCTCCTCTAAGCTTTCGAACCAGGGGATAGGGTTTAGGCTTTCGGATTTAGGACTGTGCTTTCGATATTGCTGAGGTTTCAAGGGTTTAAGGATGCAGGATTCAGGAGTTTGGCATGTGCTGATTTGGCTTGATAAAGCGAGATGGGCAAGTAAGTATCTTCGAAGTTCCATTTGCTGGAGATTGAGTTGGCATTCTGAAGGATATAAGACAGGGCTTTGGTAAACTCCACGTAAACCCTGCGCACCTTGAACTTCTAAGCCATTCAGACTCAACCAGTAGACCCTAAACCTTGACCAGGTCCCCAACCCTGATTTATTTCTGATCCCTTGTTTGTTGAACCCCAGACCCTTAATTAGCCCAAGACCCGACACCCAAACCTGAATTTAAAACTGAACGCAAATTCCTTTCTTCTAAGACAGGTCCCAGGAGGACATGTCTTTCGTCGGCTATGTTCGCGCCCTGCCGCTGCAGCAGTTTCTGGTGGGGAGAGAGGGGGGAGGGACAGAGATGGAGAGTGTGCTAAGGGTTCAGGGGTGAATTCGTGCTTTGAGGATGTTCCCCTGCGTTTTGGAAGCTGGCTTTGGGTTCTCGGGTTTGGGCGGCTTCCGTATCGGATTTGGCCATTGTAGACAACCTTTCCCTCACGCGGAGACGACAGGCTCTTTGGGGGCTGAAGGCATCAATCAGCAAGGCACCCAGGACAATACCAAATACCGCGTCTGTGGCCTTCTGGGTGTGGACAAGCTCATCATTTACTCACATCCTGGGTTCCTAAGCCTCATATCACCAGTTGGACTTTCAAAAAAAGCGTGCTAGAACTCCTTAAAATGTACCCGAAGCCGCGGAACTTCTTCACGCCTTTTCAACAGACCCACACAACTCTGCGTCCGTAGACGCATAAACAAAGTGCCACGAAGCTCCATGGACCTGAAAGCTTGTAGTTGACCCTCGATGAGCATGACGCCCTTTGGACCCCTTGAACCCTCAAAGCCTTAAGCCCTATACCCTAAATAAGCTTGCGTGCCAATGAACCCGAGAACCTTCGAAGGCCTTAGCGTCAAACACTACTACTACTACTACTACTACTACTACTACTACTAAACCCTAAACCCTACGTAACCCTGCAGGCTCTAGAGCCGAAACGACTGTGGTGAGAAGCCCCCAAGCGTAACCTCGCCTGGCTTGTCCGAGTGTGAGCGCCGAAACCTTTAAACCTCAATCCCTGAAGCCCTAAACTCTAAACCCTTGAATCCCATTCACTTAAGCCTCAAACCCCCAAACCCTTAAGCCTCAATCTTTGCAGACCCTCGAACCTGAAGCTTGCCACCGACAGGAAGACCAGCTAAAGACCGGCTGCTGTCTCGAGGCGTTCAGGGTTTGGATGCTTTTGGGTTCAGGGGCCGGTAGGGCTTCAGAGCTTATTTGGGTGGTTGTCAAAATTATGGTCCCCTTTGGGTCCCCAATATAGTACGGCACCTAATATTTATGTACCCGAAAAGCGACCGTAATTGTGACAACCACCTATTTGAAGGCTTGAGGGGTTAGAAGGGTATGGTTTTGGGTTTGGAGGCTTCAGAGCATCGGGCACAGACTTTTGGGTACGGTTCAAGAGCAAGGGTTCGGGGATTATTTGACAGTTCTTCAAGGCTTAGAAACTTCATGATATTTCATGTTGCGGTCACAATAATAACCCCCCCCCCCCCCGAGGTTGTTTTGTGCGGGGCTCTCTCTTGGGGCAGGGTTTGGGGACAGGGTGGTAATAATAAACGTCTGGCCGTGTCCGGGGATCTGCTCAAGAGTGGAGTGAAAACAGTCTGGAACTGCACTCTGCGAGCTGATACTTCAGTGTCGTGTCTGCCGAACTGCACTCTGGTGGCTGGGTTTAGGGTCCTCTTAGTTTCGGCTTTTGCTAGTTACTTAGCCTGGATATTATTTTTTTAAGGATTTGGGGCCCGGAATGTTTTAATTGTCACTCCTTAAATTATTGTCACCCTCCCTTCTAACATCAATTGTTTGGGCAAAATGGCTACGCTTCGGCCCCGGGGAATATTTTGATTGTCACCGGATTTAATATCGTGACCGCAACATTATGCAGCTTCTAGAACATCAAGGTTCCTTTTGATGGCTGGGTTTTGAAGGGGTTCGAGGTTGGGTCGTTCGGCCCAAGTATTTGGGCAACAGTAAGAGGTGTTCCTATGCTCAGGAGAAGTACGATGCAAAATCCAACACATAAGCAAGCCCGAACTTGGTGAATCGCTCTGGCGGTCACGGTGTCGACATCTACTTCGGGTGTCTTCTGCGTGCAATGTTGCTCCCGTCGCCCGCCACATGTTGGCCTTGATAAAGCTCCAGTTCGATATCGTTAAAGTCTTAGCACAAACAAAGGCTGCACTTTGGGGTCTTGCCAAAGCTGCTTCCGAAACCCTGCTGCTGAGCAGCGCGAATTGGGGATGCGATCCTTGCTTGCACGTCCAGGCATCGTGTTCCCGCTACAAGAATAGTAGTAGTCGTCGTCGGTAGTCATGGTGGTGGTAGTGGTAGTGGTAGTCGTGGTAGTCGTCGTCGTAGTAGAAGTCGTGGTAGTAGTCGTCGTAGTAGTGGTAGTAGTAGGAGTAGGAAGAGGAGTAGGAGTAGGAGTAGGAGTAGTACCACACACACTTTTAGGAGGACTGGTGTTTTCATGCGTTTCGGAGCCAGTTTGCACGACGGGAGCGGGATTTCGGCGGGGTTGGGGGGTGGGGGAGGATAGTAATGTTTCTTGTCACTGCCTTTGGCGATCATGCCCGAAACATTGTTTTTTCCAGCATTTTTGCTCTTTGTACAACATACTGCGCAAGGATGTGGAGCAAGACACGTTGTCACAGGCATCCATGTACAACATACTGCGCAAGGATATGGAGCAAAACAAGTTGTCACAAGCATCTATGCTTTTGGCGAGCATGCCCAAAACACTGATATTCACAGCATTTTTTGCCTCTTTGTACAGCATACTGTGCACGTTGTGCTTTCCTTTTGCGCAAAGGCCCGCAGCAAAAGAAACATGCCCAACCTTCAAAAGCTACTTCGTGATTTCTGACACCCGCAGCTGCCTCATGCGCGTTTTTGTTGGCCCCTGCCAGTACTTTCGGCACTTCATGAGCCTAAACGCACCGTTTTTTGCACATTCAACCTGGCGTGGCAGCCGAAATCGCCGTAAGGGTGCTCAAACCTGAAGATTGAACGCAGGACAACACCAGTCCTCCTACGAGCGTGTGTCCTAGTAGTAGTAGTAGTAGTAGTAGTAGTAGTAGTAGTAGTAGTAGCAGTAGCAGTAGCAGTAGCAGTAGTAGTAGTAGTAGCAGAACAGCAGCAGTCGCAGGAGTAGCAGGAGCAGTAGTAGCAGGAGCAGCAGCAGTAGCCGTAGTAGCAGTACTAGCAGTAGTCGCAGTAGTAATTGGTAGTAGCAGTAGTTGCAGTAGCAGCAGCAGCAGTTGCCATAGCAGTAGCACTAGCACTAGCACCAGCACTGGCACTGGCAGTGGCAGTGTCAGTAGCTGTAGCAGTTGTATTTAGCTTTGTTGTTGTTGAGTAGACTAGCTGACTAGCTGTACTTGGTTCTTGATCCTTACTTGCATACAGGCCCATGAACCCCTGACATGGCTAAGGCCCAAACAGTCTGTTGCAACAGGCAGAGATGTTTCGTTTCACTCTTGCCAATATGATCCCACAAATTCCGTATCTCTTGTTTTTCTCGTTCCGACAAGCAGCTTAGCGTTTGGCTACTCCACTCTTTTGAACTTTGTCATGATCCTAAGTTAACTTTGCCCCTCTTTCCCCATTGATTAGACTGGGCGGAGGATCCCGGAAAGGCATACGAATTCAGACAACACCCGTCTCGTGGTTGGCGAGGAGACACCTGTGTCATTCCTTCCCTGCCAATCGGCAGGCTCGTTGGCGGTTTAGGGGTAGGGCTCGTGGCTTGTATGTTGGTGTTCAGGCTTGGGCTTGTTGGGGGTGGAGGGGTGGGAATTGGGATCCCTTTTGTTGAGCAGGGGTTTACATGATTGTCTTCCTCCGTGCTGCTTGGCAAGTTCCCTTCCAGAAAGGTTTGCGGCGCTTAATCATAGTGGTCAGTGGCTCCAGCATCCCGAAAGTGCGGAAAGTTTGGTAAAGTTTACGAGAAGTCACGCAGTGCACCTTTGAGAAATTACAAGCCTACATGTAATGCGAAGCCGGGTTTGGTCGGTAAAGTCGGTTCACCAAATTGCCACCAGAGATCCTACCTTAATCTTCGCGTCATTCTCATATAGGTAGGTCAGATGTTTCTCTTCAATTGCCTGATACTTTCAGCTATTTTCGGCTTGGTGGGGTATAGTTATCAATCATGAAGTGAAGTTGTCGTATGTCAGTCTTGCTCCAGCGAAGTCAGGGGGAATAATTTAGCAACCCGAATCACATCCAAGCTTCATGGCAGCGTTAGGAAACCGTTTGGAACAATGAACAATAAGGTCTGAAGCGCTATTCGAAAACCCACCCTGATACAACCCCAAGGCATTTTTTGAACCAAACTTCAGTAAATGCACCACCCAACCCCCGACACCCCCCTCCCCCTCTCCGCCCACATTGCAGCACAGTCAGGGGTACTAGATGCCTCGAAGCTCGTTGACACTTCAGCGCGCCTGGGCACGCATGCATGTGTGTGACAACAATACTGCGCTGACCTTTTTAGGACAGTCCTACCGGTCATATCGTTCTGGGGTCAAGAGTTGCTGGGTTGGATTTCGCTTAAAGGTTTGGTTTGAGGCTTGGTTTGTACAGCTTCAGGGGCATCAGGCTCTGGGAATGGATTCAAGGTGGCCTGGTTGCATCGTGCTGTTTTTCTCGAGAGTTGGGTGACCTGAAGACAGCCCAAAAAACAGCCTAGTCTCTACCTATATGCAACCCAGAGCCTGCTTTGGGGAGCTATTGCTGTAGTTTAAAATAATCTCATAGTCCAGATGAGACTGAGCCTTACCGCCCCTGCGAAACACAAAAAAAAAACCCGAAACGCGACAGTCATCAAGCTCAAGCCCCAAAACCCCAAAGCCCTCACCCCTCAAAAACCCCTTAAACCTTAAACCCCAAACCCTAACCCTAAACCCCTATAAAACCTAAACCCTTAACCCTGACCGTGGCTTCGAGGCTTCTTGTGGTGCCAGATACGCCAGCCCCGCAGGTGCTGAGACGAACAGTTGGAGCTAAAGCGTGAGCTGCAGGGTTTTAGTAATTTAGGGCGGGCTAAGTCGTTCTAGATATTTTTTGGGTTTGAGGCTTGTGTTGGGAGAAAGGTCCAACGGAAGCTGTATATGTTGCCAGGTTTGTGTGTGGTTTGGATTTTAGAGCAGATTTAAGTCCTCCCCGCTGCCACTGAAACGCAAGCTGGCTCGTGATTTGGTAGTTTCAGAATTGCAAGCATAACGGAACCTAGACCCAAAATATTGGGGTCCTTTTGAAGCCAATGGTGGAAACATAATGCATGAAATGCTGCAGCATTGTCCTTAAACACCAAAACCTGAAACCCACAAGCCCAAGCTTGCAAGACTTTGGATTCAACAG
Source organism: Symbiodinium sp. clade A Y106 (assembly GCA_003297005.1). NCBI lineage: Eukaryota > Dinophyceae > Suessiales > Symbiodiniaceae > Symbiodinium > Symbiodinium sp. clade A. The sequence continues at coordinate 50,347 of BGNK01004175.1, forward strand.
CTTTTCAAGGTCAGTACCAAGTCGGGGTTTCTTGAGTTATACTACTCAAAAAGCCGAATCTTGAACCAGGTGCATGCCATCTTCCACCAGCTGGGCGTCAAGGTCATATTCGTGAAGCGCCACTTGGAAGTCCAGCAAGCATATGCCTAACATAGCCCTGTGCAGTTTCTTGGGCCTTTGGGACAAGAAGCCAGAGCGATGAAGCCCAGGAATTGGAAAAAGCAAGCCCCAAGGCCAGGGAAAACTCGCTGGTATGGTGACGAAGAAGCGACTTGGCAGAGGGCAGAGCCCATTTCAGTATTAGTGGGTTTGGGGTGCTGTAAAGTGCCCACATTTCATTGCCCTAAAGTCCACACCTTTGCACTTCGCCAGCGAACCAAGATATGTAAGGGGGGGGAGGGCCTTCATGATTACCAAAACTATTCTGGGGTTTCCTTATTATAACTATACCCCACCCCTTACTTCGTCCCTCAAGTTTGTGTATAGGCGTCTCTTTAGGCCGAACAGCGGCCGAACTATGTATTCTCAGGATAATTACCAAGCTCTTCACTTCTAAGCTGCAGGCCCTTGTCAAGTTATGACACATCCCACAAAGGATGTACGTGATGTTTGGATCTAAAGCCCGAAAACTGTCTAACTACTTTAAGCTGGAAGCCCCGGAAGCCTCAAACCCTTCAATGTCAAGCACCCAAGGGACTATTGCGCTTATGTGTTTGAGGTCAACCGGTATTCCTAAAGACTTAGTGAGTATGTATATTTAAACATGCATGATCTACATATACATGTTTGTTAACCCCTCTGTTGAAGTCGTTGGGTCTTTGTTTATTTTGTTATGTTATGCATGTCGTTCTTTCTTCCTTTCTCTATTTCCTTCCTTCCTTCCTTATCTCTTTCTCTCCTTCGCCCTCTCCCTCTCCCACTCTGCCCCTCTGTCTCTCTCTCTCTCTCTCTTTTTCTCTCTCTCGCACGCTCTCCAAAGTGTAGTTTTGGTGTTCCCCAGGTAGGTTCGATACAGCTGAGTTTGGCTGTCTAGAGGAAGTTTTGATGTGGAGGGTTTAGGCTGGGGTTGTCAGGTCATTTCTACACTTTCTGGAACATGGCCACGACTTGTTGCATCAGCCGTCTGCGAGCTGCTTTGTGCGAATATAGGCTTTTCGGACAATCCGGAGGTCAGAATTGCTGGGGCAACAGGTAGAAGGTGCTAGGCCGCATGGCCCAAATTTGGTGTAGGATTGTAGGAAGGGGTTTTGGCTTGTGTCGTGCCGGTCCTGGACTTGTTTCTGCTGACTAACATTGTAGTGATGGTAAGTGAACTGCTCGTGGCTATCCCCGTGTTCAATCAAACCCTACCTCTTAACCCCAAATAACCTACTTTTTCAACGACTTATATAAGGAAATCATCATAATAATAATCGGGAATCCTAAAAACGTGGGTTCTTTAGGGTCAGGTAAACCCTAAACCGGACACCTGGACCTGTAAGGCCAAGTCGCATGCCAAACTCTAAAGCCTCAAGCCTCAGGCACAATCCCATGCGACAAGAAAGATCTTTTATTCATCCCACGAACAACCAAATTAAGACCCCAATTATTTAAGCCCTTATAAACCCCATGCATTCACGCTGGGGCAGTCTGGATTCAGTAGCTGTTGGTCGAAGGCTTCCTGTTTAACCGCTGTCTGCCTTTCTTCACGGGTGTAGGGCTTTCCTGTTAAAGGGGCTTTATGGATTCTATAGTGTAAGGGGTTCGGGCATTGGTTTAGGGTTTAGGATTTAGGGCTTCAAGGTCTGCTTGAAGGTTCTTGATTTAGTTCAGGGTTTTGAGGTTTGTTGAGAGTCGGGACGTTGCTTAATGCTAACCCTAAACCATCCTAAACCTTAATCCATATCACCCCAACCCTGCACGTGAGGTCCTAAGGTTCAAAAACCCTGAAACCAAGCTCGTGACATTCTGGCTTGGCTGCGGTACACTTTGCAGAACTACTCCAGTATTTCATATCCGACGGGCACTAGATAAACCCCACGTTTAATCGTTTGAAAGAAACTGCCAGGTCCAAAGACAAATCCAGGCGACAGGCCCTAAATCGGTAAATTCTGCTTACCTTGACTTCTTTGTCAGGGTCGGCTGTGTGGGTGTAACAGGTGCGAGTAGCATAAGGAGACATCGTAGACTAGGACGGCTGCTATAAACCCCCACCACTCCTCCAAAACAAAAAGCGCTTTCAATGACGTTAGACTTGTAACGAAATCATGAGGATCTCAGGTTGCTTAGAGTTCAGGTAAGCCTTGAACCTTAGCCTAGTTGATCGAAGATCACCCGGCAGCACAAGGCCACCACACCATCACTGTGCATAGCATCCTGGCTCTCAATGACTGTCCAGTTTTGTGCTTGGCAAGCTTTGAAACTTGAAGGCTCGAGGATGCATAATGTTCAGCTAAAACAGCCACAATGCCCGCTATGGAAGACGGAGCACTTAGAACTAATGGCCCCCTTCCAGTTCCTGTAAAATCTTACTTTGACAGACACCTCAACCCACATTCTACATAGAATTCCTGCAACACCATACTATAATCGACAGCGCAAACCGCATTCTAATTGTGAAGGTTCCTGTATAGAGCACCTAGAATCAGCTCGGTGACGGGAGTGTGTAAGTTCTTCCACGATATCGTCCGAACCTCCCTAGACGACCGCAGGACATCAGCAGGACGGTTTGAGTGATACCCCATACGGCACTTGATCATAATATTAAGACAAATCCCAAACCCCTATTCTGAGTACTGAGGCCCCCTTGCTCGTTTTTGCAATTTGGGTTTTGAGGTTCAGGGATGATCAATGCGTTTCTCCGCATGCTGCCCCACCCACAATATGTTGGACTTGTGTAGCTGCTTGCTTTCCCCTAACACTCGAAGTCGAAGTGGCCCAAACTACGTCTGATTTGTCGACGGTCGACCTCAAAGTAGATTACAAAGGCTTTAGAGCGTCCTTAATATACTCATTATACTCTATAATGTACACCCAAAGACCCCCTTTTTAATGCCTATGCATGCGCACTTTTGCTGTTTGGGGAAGTAGTACAACAAAACCTCAATAAGAGCCCTAGAACTAATTACATGGTTTTGATGTTCCCCGGGTAGCTTTGCAAGGTTACTGGGAGGTTCATGGGTAGTTATAAGTAGGGTTAANAATTACATGGTTTTGATGTTCCCCGGGTAGCTTTGCAAGGTTACTGGGAGGTTCATGGGTAGTTATAAGTAGGGTTAAGTAGGGTAACTATGCTTATAACCCATATTAAGGGACTTATAGCCCCACGTATACCTACCCATGAACCTCCAAGTAGGGATGATTTAGGGCTTCAGGTCAACCGAACCTTGCGCGACCTGTCCAGGTGGCTACGGTTTTGACCCATGGTCACCCGAAACCTTAAACCCTAAGGCCTCATTCAATTTAAAGCTCAGAATGCCCGGTTGAGCAAAGGCCCGTCTATGGTAGCAAACAGTGGCTCGGCAGCGAGGATGATTAAGGTTGAGTGAGTTTAGGGTCTTGGGTGCAGGCTGTGGCTTTCAGGGTTACGGGTTGAGGGTACTCACTCGGCTCTGACCGTTGTTGTTTGTTTTTGTGGTGCGACAACCTTAGTCATATTTAAAGCCAAAGACCATTAGCCTTGCCGGCTGCATATGTAGCCATGCCGTGCAATTTTGGGCATGCAGATCCTGGATATGGTCGGGTTTGCGGCTTCGACATCGCAGTCAAAGGCCGAGGCTGAAAGAAGCAGAAACCTCCATTTCGCACACGTAAGCATTATGATTCGTGCGCTTGAGCCGCAGGGCTCATGAGGCAGACCCGAAGTAAAGCTTGAAGGCATAACTATGAGATCCAAATCTCGAGTCTGGGTCAACAACTGCTTGAATATTACAGAAGGGACGTAAGCTATTTTTGGGCAGGCCGTTATCAGTTCGAAGGAGTTCGCAAGGGTACATTGGTTGGTGGTAGACCGAAGCCGTGAAACCTTACCCAAGCCCCACCCTGAAATCGTGATTGATATGCTACACACTTGAGCTGTACGTTATGGGAATTTCCGAAAATAGGGGATCCTAATATAGTACCCTAAATGGTAGGATCCTTGTTATAAGGACCCCGAAATACGTTACCCCTAATTTTCGGAAACTCCAAACCCTTATAGAGCNTTGAGGGTACTCACTCGGCTCTGACCGTTGTTGTTTGTTTTTGTGGTGCGACAACCTTAGTCATATTTAAAGCCAAAGACCATTAGCCTTGCCGGCTGCATATGTAGCCATGCCGTGCAGTTTTGGGCATGCAGATCCTGGATATGGTCGGGTTTGCGGCTTCGACATCGCAGTTAAAGGCCGAGGCTGAAAGAAGCAGAAACCTCCATTTCGCACACGTAAGCATGATGATTCGTGCGCTTGAGCCGCAGAGCTCATGAGGCAGACCCTGCATCCTCTCTGGAAGCCGGAAGTNAAAGGCCGAGGCTGAAAGAAGCAGAAACCTCCATTTCGCACACGTAAGCATGATGATTCGTGCGCTTGAGCCGCAGAGCTCATGAGGCAGACCCTGCATCCTCTCTGGAAGCCGGAAGTAAAGCTTGAAGGCATAACTATGAGATCCAAATCTCGAGTCTGGGTCAACAACTGCTTGAATATTACAGAAGGGACGTAAGCTATTTTTTGGGCAGGCCGTTGTCAGTTCGAAGGAGTTCGCAAGGGTACATTGGTTGGTGGTAGACCGAAGCCGTGAAACCCTTACCCAAGCCCCACCCTGAAATCGTGATTGATATGCTACACACTTGAGCTGTACGATATGGGAATTTCCGAAAATAGGGGATCCTAATATAGTACCCTAAATGGTAGGATCCTTGTTATAAGGACCCCGAAATACGTTACCCCTAATTTTCGGAAACTCCAAACCCTTATAGAGCNTATGGGAATTTCCGAAAATAGGGGATCCTAATATAGTACCCTAAATGGTAGGATCCTTGTTATAAGGACCCCGAAATACGTTACCCCTAATTTTCGGAAACTCCAAACCCTTATAGAGCCTTTAAAGGAACCCTTATAGTACCCCTTTAAAGGAGCCTTTATAAGTTCCTTTAAAGGAACCCTTTCTTACCTTACCCCCAAATCTGTGAAAGCCGCAGGCTACCTGGCTCCTTACGAGGCGATCGATCCAATCAGCAGGAGCAACTTGATGGCACCTTGCGTCCCATGCTTCCCAGAGAGCACTAACATGCCCAGTGATGAACCCTCCGAAGAGCAGGAAAGTTCTTTCATCATTTAGATGATGTTCTAAATGCTGAAAGAACTTTCCTACTCTTCGGGGGGTAAGGTTCAAGAATATTCTTTCAGTGATATAAGTTTCCATAAACCCGAAATCTTCAATCATCCTAAACTCCTAATATATCTTTCAAAACGCAACAATAGTTCTTTATTAGGGTTCTTCCTGGTCCTTTCAGGATGATGCCTGAAAGCTTTCCATCTACAGATCTTCTCCTTGTGGGTCTAAACAACCCGGTTGTCTAAACAAGGGTAGTTGGCTTTGGGTTTAGGGTATAGGGTTTAGGAGTTGAGGGTTTAGGAGTTGGTTTTGGGTTTAGGGTTCAGGGTTTGCGCTCCAAAGCCTATTTCCGACTTAAACTGCCTATACTCTCCAACGTAGCTGGGTGTTGTTGGTGGGCCATGCTTTANGAGGGTTTAGGAGTTGGTTTTGGGTTTAGGGTTCAGGGTTTGCGCTCCAAAGCCTATTTCCGACTTAAACTGCCTATACTCTCCAACGTAGCTGGGTGTTGTTGGTGGGCCATGCTTTATCACCGCCTGATGGTGCCTAACCAAAACATGGGCTAGACAACCTTGGCGATGACTGGCGGATTTGGTTCTCCGAATGCCTTTTCTGATCAGGTAGTTACCCATATATAGGCACCAGGAGCCAGGTTCACGCAACGTGGACTGGAGTGTCGCTGTAGATCGTGATAACCTGAAGCCACAACTTACAACCTAAAAGCTCTAAACCAAAAGCAAGCAAAAACCCACCAGAAGCCCAACCCACCAANGCCTTAAACACCCCAACTCACTAAAGCCCAAGAAAAACTGAAGCCCAAAAGCCATGCCCAGTGTTTCCTCCGATCCTGAACCCCGAGTGAAGGTTTTAGGGTCTCCTATAATGTTTAGTGCCTTGGGGTTTGGGAATTGAAGTCCTCGGGTTAAGAGTTTACGGGTTTTTGGTTTGGGGTTTGCGGCCGAAACCCTAATAGAGGTCCTAGCCAGGCGGGAGGCAAAAAATAGAGGGGCCTTAATAATTAGAAGAGGGTTTTGGGGCCAGTATACGAAAAATACAATAAGGAACTCCCAAAATAGTTAGTATTGGTAATTATTATTAAGGCCCCTATATTAACTAACCCGAGCCTGCTGAGAGGTTCGCATCCTATACACCCAAAGACCNGGCCCCTATATTAACTAACCCGAGCCTGCTGAGAGGTTCGCATCCTATACACCCAAAGACCCCCTTTTTTAATGCCTATGCATGCGCACTTTTGCTGTTTTGGGAAGTAGTACAACAAAACCTCAATAAGAGCCCTAGAACTAATTACATGGTTTCGATGTTCCCCGGGTAGCTTTGCAAGGTTACTGGGAGGTTCATGGGTAGTTATAAGTAGGGTTAAGTAGGGTAACTATGCTTATAACCCATATTAAGGGACTTATAACCCCACGTATACC
>BGNK01004176.1:8162-58272 GCA_003297005.1 Symbiodinium sp. clade A Y106
GTGGTGCGAAGAAGAAGAAGAAGTAGCAGTAGCAGTAGCAGTAGCAGTAGCAGTAGCAGTAGCAGTAGGAGGCGTCGCCGTCATCGTCGTCGTTGTCGTAGTCGGAGTCGTAGCCGCGGGCATAGTAGTAGTAGTAGTAGTAGTAGTAGTAGCAGAAGTAGTAGTAGTAGCAGTAGTAGTAGTAGTGGTAGTAGTAGTAGTAGTCGTAGCTTTAGCAGCAGCAGCAGGAGGAGTAGTAGTAGTAGTACTCGTAGTAGTCGTGGTAGTAGTAGTAGTAGCAGTAGTAACAATGTATAAAAAAAAGTTGCTGTCATAGTCATAGTCGTAATAGTCCTCGTCGTAGTCGTAGTTGTAGTGAATCGTAAATCGTAGTCGTAGCCGTGGTCGTAGTAGTAGTAGCAACATTAGTAGTCGTAGTCGTAGTAGTAGCAGTGGTAGAAGTGGTCGTAGTGGTCGAAGTGGTCGAAGTGGTCGTAGTGGTCGCAGTCGTAGTCGTAGTCGTACTTGTAGCCGTAGTCGTAGTATTCGTAGTAGTCGTACTATTCGTAGCAGTCGCGATTGTCGTAGTAGTAGTAGTAGTAGTAGTGGCAGTAGTAGCAGTGGTAGCAGCAGCAGTAGCAGCAGTAGTAAGAACTAGTAGTAATAGTAGTAGTAGTAGTAGCAGTAGTAGTAGTCGTCGTACTAGTAGTAGTAGTCGTCGTAGTAGTAGTCGTCGTAGTAGTAGTAGTAGTTAGTAGCAGTAGCAGCAGGAGTAGTAATAGTAGTAGTAGTAGTAGTAGTAGTAGTAGTAGTAGTAGTAGAATTAGTAGTAGTAGTAGTAGTAGCAGTAGTAGTATCAGCAGGAGTAGCAGCAGCAGCAGCAGCAGGAGTAGTAATAGTAGTAGTAGTAGTAGACGCTGCGAAGCAATCCGCAATCCTGAAGCTTCGTTCGGTTTTTGTAATCGTTTGCATGATTTCTAAACTAGACCTTGAACCCGTAAACCCAATGTTCTCTTCTGTTGGACGGTCCAAAGCAGCCTCAGTTGTTGGCGAGCCTTCAAGTCCAAGCCGTGAGACAACCCCTGACCAGAAGCCACATGCATTATATACTACTTTCTCCACCTTGCGAAATAAGCTAAACCTTTGGCCATGGAGGAGCTGGATGATGCTCGGAAACGACCTCCCGCATGGAGTCTTAGTTGTTTGGTGGCGGAGGGGCGTTGGATGGACTTTCTCTGGGATTTTCCGTGTCGGGCTTGCTAACGGTTTAGAAGGATGTGGAGGGCGTCTCAGGGATAGCTGGCTTTAGAATGTCTGCAGCTTCTTTCTTCTTTTCGGGCTTGATTGGGCCTTGCAGATTTCACAGGTCCTTTTTGCGGCTGAAGTTGAGCTGGACTTGCAGCAACTTGCAGTTTGGAGTTTGACCCGTTAAAAGCCCCGCCTTTCTAAGACTAAAGCGTGGGGACTGAGACTGACCTTACTTTGCGCTGACCTCGTGCCACTTGTGCCTGTATGCGTGTGACATGTGTGTGTGTGCACATATATATATATATGTATGTGATTAGATGTGTCACAGCTGTGTCTATGACCCCATCATCCTATCCAGGTCAAAGCCAAATTCAACCTGCTCAAAATCCAAAGCCCAAGTCCTGAACCCGAAAGCATCCCAACAAGCAAAAAGCAAACACAACTAAAGCAACACCCCAAACCCTTACAACGATCCTAGCACGGATGCCCAGGTCGCTTTCGTCTTCCCGGGACAGGGCAGCCAGTGAGCACAAGGGTCTTGAGGGGTCATGTAGAGTTTTATTGGGGCTTGCATGGTTCTGCAGGCTTCTTGGTTAGAGGTGTACTTCAAGCTGACATGCCTGGGGCATGAAGTAAAGAGTATCATTTCCATTTTAGTATTGTAGCAAGATTTAATGTTCCTGAGCACGAGCCCAGTTTGGGAGTTTGAGATAAACCCTAAATTTTAAACACCCATGGATCACGTTTTTGGGCTTTCTGGATCTTTATGTTGTGCTCAGGGTTGCAGGAGCCTCAGCGATTGTGAATTTAAGGCTTTTGAGCTCAAGTGTATAGGCTTATAGCTTCAGGGTGAAGTAAGATTTGCACAGCAACAACTTTCTGGTATCTGCCGTACGATTGTCATTGAGTCCTTTGCTGAGGTTCGCATATTGTTGGGCTACACAGACACGTTTGGGTCCGTAGAGAACGAGAAGACAAGCATGACGCAGTGACGCCGAAGGCTGCCAATTATAATGGTTCAGGGTTTGTTGGGTTTGGGTTACATGCCAGAGCCCTCCAAAGCACCGGGCAATGAGGGGCTACAACAAAGGATGTTTCGGGGGTCTAGGTAGAGAGCTAGCTTTTTTTCGGCTGTACCGTTTTCCAGGGTTCGGGGTTACGTAGTGTTTTGGGCGATGTAGGTTGGTCTAGGGTCATGTTGTGTCTGAGTCTGAATCATCGCCGGGCCCCACGACTCCTCGCCGTGTGTGCCAGGTACCTCGGCATGGCCAGAGGTCTCTACGAGCAGGCACGCCCTCCCTAAACCCTAAACCCTAAACCCTAAACCGCCCTACCGGTTAAGATTATCAACACAGGAAATGGTAAATACTGGGATTATTTGGAGATCGCAGATGGAATCCTGGTAACTACCCAGGCAATCAAGCGCGCAATGGGGAACAAATTAAATAGACGTGGTATTCAATTTTTCACATTTCCTCATAATTTTCCATTGATTTTGTTCGGTGTCAGATGTCTCTCCAGGTCCAGTAGGTCTGTAATCCAGACTATTGCAAGAAAACACCGAAGCGGTTGGAACAAATGAAAAACACCGGACACCAAAAGGAATAAGGATGGGAACTCGTGAAAGTCTTGTTCTCTTTTCATGTTTTGTCCATTGGGTTCGTTGTCTGATGTCTCTCCAGGTCCCATGGATCTGAAATCGAAAAGTTTGTCAAACCACCTGATAAGTAATGGAAGCGAGCTGGACAATTAATGAACAACTCGAGACAAATTGTGAACGTTTTGTTTTTTTAAAATTTCGGAAAACTTTTTAAGTCTTTTTCTTGCTGATCCTATGCTCATTCGGTTCCCATTTTATTCCAATGTGTAGTTTTTGATGTTTGTTTATTTTTTGCTTTATGGTTGTTCTCAAGGGGTCGGTCATGGCCATCAGGTTTGATTATATTCCAGTTGTTTTTGATTTTTACTGTTTGTGGTTTTACATAGGGTTATCAGGCGGGGGGCCATCTTCACCCTATGCGTTAAGCACCTGCCCCCTACACCCTACACCGTTTGGGGGTTTACGCTGTATATAGTGCCAAGCCCAAAGCCTAGAACCCAGAGCCCCAAAGGACTAATGTAGGAACCTGATTAAGAAACCTTGGGCCTTTATTCGGGTTCCTTATATGAATCCTACTATTTTGGGGTTATAGGCCCAGGGTTTCTTAATCAGGTTCCTACATTATGAGGGCAACCTCAGTTCAAGACCCTGACAAACTTAAGCGCTCACGGGACTTAGCATGCATCTTAGAAGTCGGGTTATTGTGAGGCCAAGTCCCATCTTACTTATGACCTACGTGTGGCTGTAAAATCCAGCTTCAGCCTCGCTTCCGGGACTGATATCTGGGTCAGAGACCCTAAACCCAAAAGGCCCTAAGCAATGGATAACTTGCTAAGGTCATAAACCTTAAGGACGCTAAACCCGTGAATCAGGCCATTCATTGTAGAACCCGTGTTCCACCCGAATACAACCCTGAAGATCCGTTACGACCCAGTAAACGCTTCGTACAACCTTGAATCACACCCCTGAAATCCCTACAAACCCCACAAAACCATGATCAAATTCTTGAACCCTAAACCCTAAACCCGATACGCCCGCCGCAGGTGGCGCTGTTTCAGCGAATCGCGGACCAGTGCTGCGAGCAGTTGGCCTCGTCCGGTTCTTGGTTTTGGTTTACTTGCAGGGTCGGGGGACTTGTATTATATAGTAAGTAGGTAGTGATGAAGTAGACCAACAGAGAGTCCTAACTGGGGCTATGATACTTATGGGAGTTTCCGAAAACAGGGGACCCAAATATAGTACCCTAAATAGAAGGATCCTTATTATAAGGACCCCAAAATAAGGTACCCCTATTTTCGGAAACGCCTTTATACATCTAATAAACTACCGCTTACTCAGTCCTCGAGCCTCCAAGCAGTGGCACGGATCATTGGGGTTTGATGGGGAACTGTCGGATTCCCTGGAGGGCGTTGTAGAGTTTATATAGAGTCTTACGTGTTTTTGCAGGCTTGTATGTGAGGCCGTTTCTATGAGGGCTTTGTAAGGAGTTTATTCTGATAGAGACACCAGCAGAGCACCTAAATGCAGACTATTGGAACCTACTCCGCGTTGCAGGGATGCTATCGACACTGCCTTACAAAGTTCATGTTCAGGTGCTTCTTTTGGACTCTTTCCTTGGCATGTATTTTGTAACAAGGTTTCAAAGGCTCTTCAGGCGCTTTAACGGTTTTTGTTCGGCGCGTGCGTATATTCTTTTTGTATGGGGCTTTATATGAATCAGTACGAGTTCAAACGGGCCAGCCATAATTAGTGTCAGGCTAGTAGCGATGTAGGTTAGCATGTCGGAGGTAGACGTGAATACTCGATATTTCGACCCTTGGGGCAATGCCGAGCCCTCTGTGATAGGTTTGTGGGAGAAAAAACATAAAGCGTGTAACATTGGTGAACCATTTGGCATACTGATGGCAGTTTTCTCACACTAAAACCTGAACCCCAAAACCGAAAACCCTGAACCCCATGACCTATATGGGAGCTTCCGAAAATTAGGGGTACCTTGTTTTTGGGGTCGTTATAATTATAATACGGATCCTACTGTTTAGGGTGCTATATTGGGGGCCCCTATTTTCGGAACCTTCCATATAAGATAAAAGTGCTTTTGGGGCTTAGACATTTTGTTTTAGACATCACGGTTTCAGCTTGAGGCCTTAGTGTGCAGGGGGAAGTTTCCTGTAAGGGTGTGCCTGCAGGTTCATGGGTAGTTGTATGTGGTGTTATAAGTAGGATAACTATAGTTATATGTAACCCAGATCGTGGGACTTCTAACCCCACTTAGGACTGCCCAGGGTTCAGAGCTTTGCATAGTCTTGGGGTTTGGCGGGTCTCTTCCTGCAGCAACTTCTGGCGCCGGCCAGAAGGAGCCAGGGTTTCGGGTTTAAGCCCCTAAACCCTAAACCACCGCCGGCTTAAATGTCGACTAGGCCCCATTCCGAGGCCACGAGACCCAGGGCCTTCGCGAGTCCTTCTCTCCACCCAAAGCCTTAGCACAGCATTCTTTGCACAACCGACATCTACGCTCCACTGAAGCTGGAACCATCAATTCGGCACGATCACTGAATCCGGAGACCCAGTGTCCGGCTGAAATACAAGGCTCAGCGTCCTGATATGAGCGAAAAAGGTACACTAAACCCCTTGACGTCCTGAAACGAATCCTATCGAGCCCTCTGAAACCCTTGCAGCACCCGGGTAGATCGCCGCACAGCTCTGAACACTGGGACACTCCATGAGCTTACAAGACTGTGCGACTACCTATCAAGCGCTGGAGAAATCTACAACACACAACTTACAACACACTAGTTTCTTCATCACACCCTAGAGTTAGAAGGCCTAGCACCCAACACTATCGAGGCCACAGTTGCTGGGCCAGGCTTGGCTGGGTCAGGGCTCTTGAACCCTAAGCCTAGAGCTGACAGTCTTGTAGCCGATCCTTCCCGTGACAAGGAACTGATACGCCCCGAATATACCCAACAAATTTTGGCAGCTGCAAAGGGGTCAGTGATGTATTCTGAAGCGTTTGAGCCTCAGGCCTTTTGATTAAGTAACTATTCTATGCTGATGTTGATGTCACACCAACCTGGGTTCTTGATCCTTAATTTGCCATAATGGGATCTCTGGTAAATAACATGGTTCCCTTGTTATCGTAATCTACATCAAACTCCCGAACAAGAACGCAGCAACATGCGTACCGAGATCCGTCTTCGGGGCTGCAACTTCAGAGTTCAAGCAAGGCTTCCACGATTAGTAATGGTTTTCCTCGCGGTTCCCAGCATAATCGTACCGTAGTCTACACCCGAAACTTTGAAGTAACCCTTCTGTAGTAAAGCCTTAAACCTTAAACCCTACACCCACATAATACCCTTTAAAGGCACCTCATTGTGACGCCTTAAACCTTAGACCCTAAACCCATATTATGGGCGGTTGTCAAAATTAGGGTCCCTTTTTGGGTACCCTAAATACTAGGTGCCGTATTATATTCGGGACCCCAAAAGGGACCATAATTTTGACAACCACCCATACTGTTGATGGACAAAATCCTGCATTACCCATTATAAGGAATATACCATAATTCCCATAGTTTAGGGTCCTTAGGGTCATGCAGGATTTTGTNATAATTTTGACAACCACCCATACTGTTGATGGACAAAATCCTGCATTACCCATTATAAGGAATATACCATAATTCCCATAGTTTAGGGTCCTTAGGGTCATGCAGGATTTTGTCCATCAGCCGTATACAGAACTCTTTAAAGGAGCCCTATCCGGAATTCGGAGGATCTTCGGCCTTTGCTCTTCGGGAACGCGTTTACCGCCGAGGAAGCGCAGAAGGAGACGAGAGACTTCGGATTGGTTCAGGGTTTAGGGCCTTGGGGTTTGGGTTTAGGCCTTGGGTTGTTAGAATTAGGGATTAGGGTTTCGTGGTTCAGGTTTTAGGGCCTTAGGTTTGGGGTTTAGAGTTTACGGGCTCCGGGTTGAGGGTGTAGTGTTTACGATGGAGAAATGCCGGATCTCTGCGATTTCTTGGGGGGCGGGCTGCGGAGATTAGTCGACATGCCCTTGACGAAAGGTTGGGCCAGGTTGGTTCTATAGTTAATAATCCCTACCATCCGACACATATACCACAAGACCCTATTCTAATTGTTAAGGCCCCATATTAGCCAGCTAGACGATTTTGGGGATAGGTAACTTGAAATAACCCCCAAAGCCCCAGGCACCAAACCGCAGCCAAAAAGTGCCTTGCTATAACGCCCTCCCCAATTTGGCTCCAGCAGGAGTTCGAAAAGCCTTCCGTGGCCGGCTCAGGGCATTGTGAAGTGTTGAGCTAAGCTTAACCAACCAATATCAGTATCTGCAAAATCCGGCATGCTCTTCAGTCTTTCGTGCTTCGCGGTTAAGGGTTGAGAGAATGGAGCGAATAGGGTTTAGAATTTAGGTTCCGTGTATTTTGGGTTTGGGGTTTAGCAGTGTTCCCTTTCGTTTGGCTATCCCATAGAACGGTCTAATGTAGAGGCCTAAATGATTGCCAATATTATTCCGAGGGTTCCTTAGTATAAATATGGTATAATGGGCCTCAAAACCTTATTCCAATTATTAAGGCCCCTATAGTAACCGCTGGTTCAAGTTACTACGGGGAGACCCTCAACCCTGGCACTGAAACCTCGAGGTCTTGCAGCCAGCCCTCTTCGTGGTGGAATATGCCCGGCAGCCGGCATTTTGCTGGTGTTCAGTCGGTAGACGGTCTAGGGCTCGAGGGTTTCATGATAACAGTCAGCTACACAGGCCTAAATATTTAGTACAACGATTCTTTAGGGTTCCTTGTCATACTTCTACTATGATATACCCCGAGGCCCTGTTCGGCAGGGCTTTAAAATTCTAGGGTGGTGGGGCTCCAGGGTGTAGGTGCATGGATATGGGAGTTTCCGAAAACAAGGGTCCTTCGTTTGGGGTCCTTATAATGAGGATCCTACTATTTAGGGTACTGTTATGTTAGGGTTCCCCAATCTTCGGAAACCCCCACATCCTTAAAGCATGAACCCTGATATTGGGTTCTGAGTAATTGGTTCTTTTGTTCCCTTGTCATCTCTCTATGAATTTCGTGAAGCAAGAGCCGCCCCAAGCTCTGTTTCAATTAACCAGGCCCCTACAACGCTCTAAACCCTAAACCCTAAACCCTCAACCCTAAACCAGGCCCCTACAATGCTCAAAGCATGAACTGCACATCTAAAACGCCCCCACGAGGGGCCCGAGTCCATGACGATTAGGCCCTGAACCTGACTCCCAGCTTTTCCGAAGGGTCGAGGGGCAAACGGTGAAGCCGTAAAGCCTCGACGTAGCCAGGGATGGGACCCCCGCATCCCAAACCTTCCATGGAAGTTTGATTGAATTCGTGTTTAGGGTTTAGGGTTTTGATTGCAGTCGGGGCAGTCCCAATCTAAACACCTGATGTGAAGGACCCCGAAGAAGCCCCTAAACCCTAAACCCTAAACCCTGCACAAAGGTTTGCAAGAACCTCAACCTGCATCAGCATGACGGGGCAAAGTCCTGCATCCATAAGGAATACGCCACCATAGATCCCAACCTCTGAGGTACTTGAGGTCATGCAGGAACCTGTCTATCACCCTTATCACTTATGAGTCCCCACCCCACGAAGCTTTGCACGCCGCTTTCAGACATCCGACCTCGTTCTTCTTGCCCCCCAGGCCTTGTCGCAAGTTTTCCTCGCCGTGAACGCACGGGCCATGTCATGTGTGGAGTAGGGTTTTGGGTTTAGGGTTTTGTGGCTTGTATAGAGTTTGAGGCATAGGGTTCAGGGATTGAGTTGTAGGTAGACCAGAACAGGCTATACCGCTTTTTCTCGAACTTCAAGTGCCAGTTGTTCGGTAGCCTTAACTGCACACAATGTAGAATTTTAGGCTTGTGGATTTTGGGGTTTTGGGATTGGGTTCACAAGGATGTTAGCACGGCTCGGAGAAGCTTTTGCAGCCCCACAGGGTTAAGGGTCTGCAATTCCATGTTCCTTCCACCAAGGGTTCTCCAACTTACTGTAAGCCTTTATTTCCCGCAGCCGCCGTACATGGTCTTGAGCGGGTTTTGAGAATGCAGTTACTCCTTAAGCCCGATGCCCTAAAACCCAAACCCTCAACTCGAAATCAGAAACCCTGAACTCGGAACGCCTAACTCACTAAACTAGACTCAACAGCCCTGAAGCCCAACAACGAGACGCAGAACCTTCAGAAAACTCTGGGCCGAGGCTTCCCAAGACTAAATAGCAGAAGTCTCGGCTTACCGCCCCAGAGAACTATACCAGAATCTATTCTGAAGCCTTCTTCTAAGGACTATTTTTTCAGGCCTCCATACAACAGCTCTGAGCCTACCATTCCGAGGTAAAGCCAGTCGCCTGTGCCGGCCACTCGCTCGGGGAGTGCGCCGCTCAGGGGTGTAGCTTGTTGGTTTCGGGTGAGGTTTTCAGGTTTCGGTAGGAGGTTTGGGTTTAGGGCTTTGGGGTTTAGACTTTACAAAAAAGGGGGCTTTAATAATTTCCCATTTCCTATACTATTTTGGGGGTTCCTTATTTATATTTATAGTCTAAGGGGCCCCAAAGCCCTATGCTAATTTTTAAGGCCCCTATATTTAGAGATTCGGCTTCTGGGTTCAGTGAAGGTTCCTAAACCTCTAAACCCTACATCCTGAACCCTAAGCTTCCTTGTTCAGTGAGGGTCTAGGGTTTAGGGTTTAGGGTCTAGGGTCTAGGGTTTAGGGTCTAGGGTTTAGGGTTTAGGGTTTAGGGTTTGGCTGTCTTTTGCGGTTTCCAAAAGCTGCCAGCTGCAGCCAAGCTATTGTAGGGAATAGGGCTGTGGGGGTTCCTTATTATGACCATGGTATAGCATACCCCCCAAACCCTATTCTACTCAGTAAGGCCCTTATATCAAATTCTCGCAGAGTTTTTTCTCGAGTTGCAAATCTGGCATTTCGGCGAAGACCATGCCCTTGAGGCCTTGTAGTCCCTACATAAGTACCTGCCTTTTAAGGAACTATATATATAGAAGCTATAATAAGGAACCCTAAACAGGTATAACGGTATGACCACTATAGTGTACTCCGATTTTTTCTATGAGGTTCTCTGTTGGCTCTAGAGCCACGTAGCCCGTAAGTCCGAAGCCATGAAGCTCTTAAGCCCCTCTAGGGTTTAGAGTTAAGGGATTTAGCGGTTTAGATTCTCAAGCCCCTCAGGGGTTTAGGGTTTAGGGCCTGGGGATTTTGCAGTTTAAGTCTAAGTTTCAGGGTTCAGGGTTTGGGTTTAGGGTTTAGGGATTTAGACCTTTAGGTTTCAGGGTTCAGGGTTTGGCGCCCCCGAAAGCCGAGGTACAGCGCCGCCGTCGTCGGTGGCTTCCTGTCCCTTGATGCCGCTTTGGCCATTGTCGCCGCGCGGGCAAGGCAGTGGTAGATGCCCGGACAGCAGAACAACGAGTCTTTTCCGGGGATCATGGCTGGCTCTGGATGTAGGGTTCAGGGTTTAGGGTCACGAGCTGCTAGTTATGATGATGTGCAACCGACTACGTACCTACTATATAACTTACTAGGGATAACTGCAGATGAGCCGTCAAGGAACCTAAATCTAAACCCCGACTCCCTTGTTCAGGCCAACTGCAGTGCAATGGGTACCGGCAGCAGCAGCCGCAGCAGCAGCAAACATCAAAGTAATGTCCTGGGTATGCTACTGCATCCACCAGAATCGTAACTGGTTGCTTCAGAGTTTTGGGCCTTAATCAGGGTCCGTCTTTCTGAGGTGACGTAAATAATATCTTACTAGTTGGGTCTGAATTAGGGTCCACTGTTTTCTGAAAATTCCGAAAGCAAGCAAAAACCTTGCTCTTCAGAGCATCCCAGAGAGAAGGATTCTGTATTTAGAGGTCTGAATGCTTAGTCTGAGTCTGAGTATCGAGTACTCCGCAGGGCGTCGTATAGACCATACTATAGCAATACACATCAGTACACCAAAACACTATGCTAATCATTAGGGGCCCTTTGTCACGCTCTATCCCGGGACCTAAATCCTGTAGCCCCACCTCAACCCTTAGCCTACCCTTTTGGGTTTACTGTTTGAGGTGGATTGGTTTTGCATGTTTGAGGGTTTAGGCTATTGGTGAAGGATGGTTTAGGGCTTAGGTTTTATTAGGGCTCAAAGTACACCCTAAACCCTATACCCTAGACCCGAAAGGGGACACCAGCTGCGCAGGTCCACCGAGACCTTGGCGGAGGAGGGCGCAATGCTGTCCGTGGCCGATTGGCCGGGAGCTTGGAGTGCAGGGGTTTAGGTTTTAGGGTTTAGGGGTTTAGGGTTTAGGTTTTAGGGTTTAGGATCTGGAGTTTGGGGTTTGGTGTTTAGGGTTTAGGGTCTAGGGTTTAGGGGTGGGTTTACCCGACAATGTAAAATCAAGGGGGGTTTTAGGCCCTTGCCCCAATCTGTGTGTGCCTTTTCTGGCTCGGGAAGCATACAAGGTCCAGACATCCTCCGTGTTACGTTTTCGCCGCTCATCGCAGTCGTGCCCTGCTCCGAACCAGTGGTGCCCGAGGGTCTGGGCACTCATTAGTTATCTTATAGAGTCATGAGTACCGTAACCCCAATTAGGAGCGCTCTTTTAGGATATGTAGATGTGTACTTAGGAGCAGCAGAGGTCCTTTGGACGCTTCTGGTCATAGGTATTCGAATCGCTTAAGCACCCGTCTCCCGACGCTCCAAGTATAGATCCCCTATAGATCCCCTTTAAAGAAACCTTTAAAGGAATCCTTAAAATCTGAACTCTTTAAGGAACCCTTTAAGGCAACCTTTAAAGGAACCCCTTCAAGGAACCCCTTAAAAGAGCGGAGCCCTCACCCCGAAGGTCCTCCGAGGAGTTGGAGGCCGTGGCCACCGGCTCACGACCGGGGCTTTGGCTGGCCGCCGTGCTTTGGACTGCAAGGGGTTTGGTGGAGGTTTAGGGTTTAGGGTTTCAGGGTTTGAAGGGTTTAGGGTTTAGGGTTTCAGGGTTTTTAGGGTTTAGGGTTTAGGGTTTGGAGATTTAAGCTTCAGAGTATAAAACCCGAAGGGTCCACGTACCCAAATAGTATGCACTTTGTCCCCAAAAGCATTTATTTTGGGACTACTTGAAAGCCAAGGTATACATTATTCGGGTACATGGACCGTTAGGGAAAGGTTTAGGGTTTCGGGGTTTGAAGGGTTGAGGGTTTATCGGTTGCAAGGCGCTTTGAGATTTAGGGTTTCGGGTTTGGTGCGGGTTTAGGGTTTACTTGGAGGGTCGGGGGGCTTAGTAAGTAGATAATAAGTAGACATATAAGTACCCTAAAAGGGATCCTAAGTGGGGTTAGGAGACTTGTAAGTCTGAAGAATAACCACTTACTACGGCCCCCCGACCCTCCAAGTAGGGGTTCAAGTCGGTGCTTCTGTTTGGGACTTAGGGTTACCCCGAGGCCCCAAAGTAGTTCCTTTTTGGGGATACCTTAAAGGATTCTAGATATGAACCCCAAGAAGGAACTACTATGGGGCCTCTGGGTAGGGCTACAAGGTCTGGGGCTTCGGGCTCGCAGGGCTTCAGGGTTTAGGAATTTAGGGGTTTAGGGGTTAGGGTTCAGGGTTTAGGGTCTGGGGTTTAGGGTTGAGTTGTAACCTGCGGTATAGGCTCTTGGAGAGTCTTGCAAGGTGGAGTGAGCGTACTAACTTGGTTACGATTGAAATTAGCTTCCCAGTATACGTCTGGTCACAGTTATGTGTGTTGTCTCTACGGTTAAGCCACAGCTCCGTGGGACACCAACCCCTTCTGGTGGGTGCGGTGAACTGGGGTGATGGAGGATGCCGCACGCGACTTGCCGAGGCGCTTTGATGTTGCGGCATGCTGGTTACCCAACGCCGGGCTCGATGATTGATGTTTGCGGATGCTTCAAAGATGTGGACGGACAGGGAACGGCCAATGATGCCCTGACCAAAGGCACCCGAAGGCGTGTTTCGTTGGCTAAGCCCGCGAGCACGGCCGAATCCGACTCTACTGAGTCTAGTGCTGCTGTCTGAGCTTCAACACTTTGCGAGTGGTATTCGGCTGATCCTAGATCCTGAACCATCAAGGCTAAAGCCTGTGTTATAACCCCCCGCCCCTCCCCCCCCCCAACAAGCAGGTTTGGCAGTCATATTCCCGATGTTCAATATGGGAGTTTCCGAAAATAGGGGACCCTGATACAGTACCCTAAATAGTAGGATCCTTATTTTAGGGGCCCCAAAATAAATTTCCGGAAACTCCCATATCCTTCCTTACCTGCCGGATTGTCTCCATGGCCGCCGGATCAATAGTTTAGAGTTCAGGGCTTAGCGTTCAGGGTTTAGGTCTGAACAGTTAGAAATAGATACACATAGACATGGACCTACATTTATGTATATATATATATATAACCATAGCATGTTTCCGCCTTATCGTCCCTATGTAACTGCAGGAAGGGCGAAGGTCTTGTTTTTAGTTCCATGCCATTCGCGTTTCTTGAGGTGCCTAAGAAAGTATCCGTTGCGCACTAACCTAAACCTAAGCCCTAAACCTGAGCCCTAAACCCCTAAACCCTAAACCCTAAGCGCTAAACCCTGCAGGTGAACTCCCCGCAGCACGCCGTCGTGTCTGGCGAGGCCTCGCCCGATTTGCTTTCCTTTTCCAGGCGTCGGAGTGGTTTCTCGGGAAGTACTATAGGGGCCTTAATAAGTACCTATACTATTTGGTGGGTTCCTTGTTCTAATTATAGTATAATATACCCAAAACCCTACTCTAACTATTAAGGCCCCTATATTAGATGCCTTTTCTCGCAACGGCTAAGGTGATAGTCGTAGCTTGTAATCCCCAGTCCCATAAGCGTGCAGCTGACCTGGAAACCTTTGGCTTTTTCGGCTTGTCTGGCTCATTAGTAACTGACAGTGCTTGTTGGGATTGTATAACCTAGGATGAATCCCTAAACTTGTGAAGATCTCTTTCACAGAACCCTTAATGACAATAAACTCATTGGGGCCCTTTTACATGCTCCATAGTTTAAATGACCTCACTCGGACCCGGGAACTCGGTCACTAGGTACCTAAACCCTCAGCCAAACCCTACATGAAGTCTTGGCCCAGTGGGTCAACTTGCAATCGTGGATCTTCAAAGCATTCTAGTGTCTAGGATTTAAGGGTTCAGGGGTTGCTTGAGGCTTCACAGGCTGAGGGGTTTAGCCTCTAAGAACTGGACGAGTAGTCCAGCGTAGTATGAGCCCTATATAGATACACTTCGATGTACCCCAAGACTTATTCCAATCATTGGGCCCCTGCGCAACCAAAACTTGGAACCGCGGCTCTACAACCTGTAAAACCACTACACCGTATGACAATCCTGCGTCCCTAAACCCTAAGCCCTAAACCCTAAACCCTAAACAGGTGCAGGCAATTGCAGCGCTAGAGGCAGAGTTGAAAGCAGACGGGCGCCTCCAGCGAGCTTGTCGCGGGCACTTCGGAAGAAGATCCCCGGTCTTAGGCTTCGAGTCTTCTTTCCCTGGGCATCAAAACAGCCCAAAAGCCTTATATAGTATGGTCTTTGGGCCCAAAAGCCTGAATATATGAGTCCTTAGATTCCTAGGGTTTCAGGCTTGCACCACAACATCCGTATGTAATCCCAACGTAGAGCCTCAGGAGGACCTTTTTTTGCCCTGTTGAGACTATGAGGTTTCGAGTTTGGGCCAAAAGCCAGACAAACCACACTAAGCATTGAATATATGTGCAGGCAGACACATCAACACTCGTGTTTGCAAGAGTTAACAAATACGGAACATAGACACGCATGCATGCAGATGCAATTGCATGCAGGTGCATTCAATATTGAACATCATGTCCACATCTCGCATGTTTTCACGCATGTATGTATGTATGTATGTCTGTATGTATGTATGTAGGCATGTATGTACACATATGTATGTATGTATCTATGTAGGTATGTATGTATGTATGTATGCATGTAGGTATGTATGTATGTATGTATGTAGGCATGTATGTACACATATATATGCATGCATGCATGCATGCATGCATGCATGCATGCATGTATGTATGTATGTACATGTATGTATGTATGTATGCATGTATGCATGTATGCATGTATGCATGTATGCATGTATGCATGTATGTATGTATGTATGCAATTTTCTCTGTAGCTGTGTATCTATGGAGCGATGTATCTGTCAATGTCACTATTTGTGTATTCTCGATAGATCCACACAAAACGGAGCTATCTATATCTATATCTGTATCTATATCTATATCTATGTCTATATCTATATCTATCTGTCTATCTGTCTAATTAGCTAGCTGTCTACCTATATCTGTCTTCTGTCTGTCCGTCTGTCCGTCTGTCAGTCCGTTCGTCCGTCCTTCCGTCCGTCCGTCTGTCTGTCTGTCCATCTGTCTACGCATGCATGTATGCATGCAGGGATATAGTGTATGTACGCACTTGTTGAAGTCTGTCAGTCATTCTGTCAGTCAGTCTGTCTGCAAGTGTATGTATATATGTATGAGGTCTGCCTGTCTGTCTGTATGCATGCATGGATGTATGTATGTATGTACGAAAGGGTTAGGGCGTTTCGCCCTCACCCCTACACCCCCAAACCCGGAAGCAACTTCCGCTGAGGCTCGTAAGCAGAAAGTCCTACTAGGCAACCCAAAAGCGTAAAACCCACAGCCCCCCCCCCCCTCCACAACCAAGCCAGGCGCAAGTGCTCTCGGCTCCATGTGAAGCGTGCCTTCCACTCTGGCCTCATCGCAAAGGCCTGGAGACAGGGTTTGCTGTTGATTCAGGGTCCTGGACTTAATTAGGGGTTCTAAGTTTAGCTAGGATTACACCCTAAACCCTAAACCCTGGTCCAGGCTTATTGGAGTTTAGGGCTCGCGTGCGGCCTGATACCACGGGCTGGGGCCCGGCTTGGCTCCGTCTTTTCCGGAATCCCAGGGTTTAGGGTTTAGCGGAAAGCAGCCTGAAAACTGAACCTCCATGTTGTGTGCCCGAGAGTTTTGGCATCGGAGACCCTACCTACACTCCATGCCCCTAAGCTCTATACCGAGCGTTTATGAAGCCCTTAAAGCTTTATAGATCTCTTCAAGAGAAGCCTCATAAACCTTATGTCACCGCGATACCCTGAGCCTGAATCGTCGATGTCGAGATCTCAGCCTTAGAGCAATCCTCCTGGGGCACTTCAAATCGCCCCACCAAATCTCCTCAACTGGGGCTTTTATAAGGTTGCACGGTGGTTTGAGTATATCTTCGTGGGGTCTTTACAGGGAGTGTACCTCGACAAAAAATATACGTAGTGAGTCCCAGAAAGATCAATTCTGGGCTCCTGTATACTTGACCTTAAGGGCATGAGGATATTTCTGTTCCAACTTTCTGGCTTCTACTTTAGGACTTGAGGATCCCTCGGTGATGTAAGGTAGGTCTCTTGCAGGATCTTTTACTCTCTGTCAGGATTTAGGGGTGATTAGATTAGGCTTTAAGGTCTGGGGTTTGGGATTTAGGGTTTGGGGTTTAGGATTTAGGGTTTAGGTTCCTTTGTTTTGGTTAACCAGGTTTATGACAAGGACCCTAGAATTGCTCAAGCATGTGCAGGCCGCAGACACGCTGCGCAACCTCGGAATGACAGAAGAGATGTCCAAGCCCCAGTCGGTTTAGGGTTTAGGGCTTGGGGTTGTTGGGGATTAGTGGTTTAAGTTTCAGAGTTTAGGGCTTGGATTAGGTTTAAGGTTTAGGGTTTAGGGTTTGGGGCTTTAGGGTTTAGGGTTCAGGGCGTAGGTTCAGGGTTTGGAGGGTTTGGGCCTTAGGGTCTTGGGTTAAGATTAAGAATTTATTAATATCGACTCTTAGCGCAGAGAGCCTATGCACCCTAAACGCAGAGCCTGTCCACCCGACTGGCCCACGTTAAACTTAGGCCGTAAAACCGGAACCCTAAACCCTAAAGCAAGGCCTAACGCGATGGGGTTCAGAGTTGACGTGGCCTCGGATGTTGGACTCAGTTTTGCGTAAATTTTCAGCCCTAAACCCTCTACCTATAGTCTTCATTGCAGTTCCCTTTGGGGCTTATCATACATGATCCTAAATCCTAAAGGGTTAAAGAAGTATGGAGACTATAGGTAAACCCTAAAACTGCCGTGAACTTTCCATATTCTGAAAACCAAGCCCGACATGTTGTTGGGATTCAAGGCTCGGGTGGGGGGTTTAGGATCAGGATTTCCGGCTTAAGGCTCAGGGTTTCATATTTCGGGTTTCGGGTTCAGTTTGAGGGGCCCGCAGATC
Organism: Symbiodinium sp. clade A Y106; assembly: GCA_003297005.1. Taxonomy (NCBI): domain Eukaryota; class Dinophyceae; order Suessiales; family Symbiodiniaceae; genus Symbiodinium; species Symbiodinium sp. clade A. Next base: position 25,320 of record BGNK01004176.1, read on the forward strand.
CTGAATCACGGTGTAGGGTTTAGGGTTTACTTGCAAAGGTTTCAGGGTGGGATGCCTAAACCCTAAACCCTAAACCCTAGTGGGATTTGGCATTTACGGAATTAGCATGGCGGAATCTAGATCCCAAACCCCCGAGAGTTTGGAAGCTCAGTACCATCCGATACTATCCACCGCGAGGTTAAGGGTTTACCACTGATTGCATCCTGAACCCCAACTGCCCATGCCCCCATACTCTGTCAAGCAGAAGCTATAACTGAGAGCTGTGGCCCTCCGGAACCTGTAACACGAGCATGAACCCTAAGGGTCCAAGTAGTCCTTATTTATATTTATGGTTTTTGGTACCTAAAAAGGCCCGAAAGTCCTATAATAGGGAGTGCTTGGACCCTCTGGGGAACCTTGCTCTAACACCCCTCAGCAGTGAGCCATAAACCCTGCATGGCAAACCCCAAGCCCGGTAGCCCAAACGCCAAGCCTGGTAAGCTCTGAGGCCTAAGTACATGACCCCGAAGCCAAAAGCCAAAGTCCCGAAGTAAAGCAACCAACACTTACCTACCCCAAGCCCTAAACCCTAAGCCCCAAACCCTAAGCCCTAAACCCCAAACCCCAAACCCTAAAACCTAACCCTAAACTCCAAAGCCCAAGCCCTAAAACCCTAAACCCTAAACCCCCCTAAGCCGTGGAGCCTGGCGCCCTGGTGGCCGAGGCAGGGTGTTGAGACACTTCCGGTGGCGCGGGGCCTGGGAAGTTTGGATCAAAGCCGAAACCTACCTGATTGAAGGGTTTAGGGTTTAGGGTAACCTTCCTGATTGAAGGGTTTCTCTAGGTATCTTTTCGGGGTTTTATGAAGGTTCGAATAAGGTTACTCTCATGCACGTATTTATAAGTTTTAGCCCCCACGTGCAGGTCCAACCCTACACCCCACACCCCTCAACCCTGACAGCCGATGGAACGCTGAAGCAACCTTTCAAGCCCCTTTTGAAACCTCAAACCTCAAAACTTCAACCCCCGAACCCTAAACCCCCATACAACTGCATAAGGCTGTAAAACAAAGCCCTTCTAGAACCCTCATCAGAACCCCAGAATTCGGGCCGCCAGCTGCCCTTCCGACGAAGGCCTCGAATCTCACTGGGCAGTGGCTCCACCAAGCTCACATGAAGGAAGCCGATCCCTTTGTCCGCTGTTTAGGGTTTGGTTTAGGGTTTGCACAGGGTTTAGGGTTGAGCACCCGGGCTTTTGCGAATTTCTTCTCGGGGCCAGGGATCTACAAGCGTTATGGGAGTTTGTAGAGGTTATAGGTTCTATTATGAGGGTTCTAAATTCTACAAGGCTCCTGTAAGGGTTGTATAAGGGTTCTGGAAGAGTTCAGATGTTTAGGGTTTCAGAGTTTCAGGTGTTTCAGTCAGGTGATTTTGGGCTTTGGGAGGTTTCGCGGCCAATTTTGGGAGGTTTGGAGGTCTTGCAGGTATGCTACATCAGAGTTACATATGGGTACAGCAAAAGCCCTTAGCCCCAAAACCGAAGCACTAAACCCTGAACCCTGTAGATTGAACCTCAAACCCTAAACGCGTGCTGAAACCCATCGCAAGTACTCTAAACCGTTGAAGCGCCGCTTGGGAGATTGGGTTCCGCGTCTGGCTACTTTGCAGGCTTAGCTCCCTTGTTGTTCATGATGCTGGTTTGCTTTGGGATTAACGTCGCGGTCTGTGGTAAGGATGGTGAGGATCCAGTAGAAAGAAACCAGCTGATGAAGCACAGAGTTTCCTTTTTCTTCACAGTTAAGGTGAGGTTGCAGCTGTGTCTTTTAATGTTCACAGGCGATAAGCATGCACAGTTTTTCGGCTCCTTAGTTGTGCCTTTGTTAGACAGCATGTCTAGTTAGGAGTCCTGCATCTAGGTTGCAAGATAGATTTCGATGTGCGCTTCGAAAACCCTAAACCCTAACTGACTTCGGAGTTCAGGTTTCAAGCCTTAGACGCAGCCGTGCTCGGATGGAAAGGACGGTCAGTACTGGACGAAGCATATGCGGGGAACCGCACGGGTCCCGGATTGCGGCATTGTTGCTTGAGGTTGTATCCAAGTCTTTACTTCATTTACGGTGGAGTTCCTATCGCAGGGTACTACTGTAGTGACGATAGTCGTTCGCAAGGGGGCATTCGAGAGGAATGAAGGCTTGTAAGCCCCAAACCATAAGAGGGTTTGCTGAGCATCAAGATGAACTTCAAGCTGTAATTAAGCTTTGGCTTCGGGCTTTGAGTATGTTTCGGTCTTGCAGTTTAGGTTCACGGAGCGGCGGAGCTCACGTAGACATCATAAAGTAAAACGCCCGACTCAAAGCCCGCATGTGGGGGTTTAGTTTAGGGTTGAAGGACTTATAATTAGGCTGAGGGTTGTAGGATGTAGGGTCTAAGTTCAGACCCCTGAACCCTAAACCCCCAAACCCTGTGCGGGACTGTGCCTGCTCCAAAGGCTTGGGCACAACACATTGGGAGGGATTCGTGCGCTAAGCCCTAAGCCCTAACGCCTCAACACCCCGGAACCCTAATCCTAAACCCTAAACTATTAAACCCTAAACCCTAAACCCTAAACCATTCAGGCCTCGCCTAGAATGCTAAATCCCAAAGCTGCGAACCCTAAACTCTTGATCCTACACGCGAACTCGTACATCCTAAGCCAAGCCACGGTTTAGGGTTTAGGGGTTTAGGGGTTTAGGGTTTAGGGGTTTAGGGGTGCCTGCGGGGTCTCGTCACATAGTGCGCGGAGGAGCTGCGTGCAGTTAAGGTGCAGCCTGTGTGAGGCCCCGCAGAAAGTCAGGGGGGGGACAGATTTTTGACAGATTTGGGACAGATTTTGGACAGATTTGGGACAGATTTTTCGTAGATCTGCCAGAGACTGTTGACAGATTATTCACAGATTTTTCACAGATTATTCACAGATGCTAAACCCTACCAGCCGGCAGGTGACAGATTTCTGACACATGTGGAAGACAAATTAAAGACAAATCTTTGACAGAATTAATTCCGGAACCTGCTCCCAGAGATTACAAGTAATCAAGGTTATAACACTAGTGTGTATGACTAAACCCTAAACCCTAAACCCCTAAACTTGAAAACACGGACAAGCAAAACACAAATAAATCACAAAAAAAACACAGATTGGAACCCAGCCCCAACCAGATAAATCACAAAAAAAAGCACAAATAAATCACAGATTCAAAAACCACCGACATGGCTGATCACAGATCTGTGACAGATTGAAAACACAAATAAATGACAGATTAAATCCCAAAATAAATAATTTTCCCAAGCCAACCNCACCGACATGGCTGATCACAGATCTGTGACAGATTGAAAACACAAATAAATGACAGATTAAATCCCAAAATAAATAATTTTCCCAAGCCAACCATTACCACGAAATCAGGGTTATAACACTAGTGTCTTCACCTCGCACACATAAACCCTTAACTCTAAACCCTAAACTGGCACATCTCAGGTCCTCTGGCGGGAGAATGCTGAGAGGCTCATGTCGCAGTGGCGGCCTGCCATCGTTCTCGAGGCCTGCACCCTTAGGGTTTAGGGTTTTGGGGTTTAGGGTTGAGGGCCCCTGAGACTGAGACCTTAAACCCTGAACCTTCAGCCCTTCAGAGAGAAACAACTCAAGATAAGCCCTAAACTCTGAATGCAACGACCCTTAATCCTAAACCCTGAACACTCAGACCCTTAATCCTAAGCTCTACACCTTCAGACCCGTGTTCGAAAACCTTATAGATTTAGGCTCGTAAGTTAAACCCTAAGCATTTAGATCCGTAGCCCCAAACCCTAAATACATCGGCTTTCCCACACCACGTAAAAGGGGGGGGGGGCTCATAGCCCTTAGCCTGAACTCTAAGCAAAGCATGAAATCCTCAAGCCTTGCACCTCAAGAACAGGGGTTATAGAAAGTAAGGGACTCAATAGAGACCCTGGACAGTAGCAGCGTTTTGCAATGACGCCTGAAAGACGTCTATTGACGATCGAGGCGACATAAGCGTTTGAGTCAGCGATTCCGGGGTTTGCGCTCTGCAGTTTAGGGTTCTTCTTTCTTTGTGTTACAAGTGGCTGGGAGTTTATATCGAGTGGGTCCCTCCAAGCTTCTCTTCGTTGTTGATGTGTTAACTTGTTAACATGTTTTCACCTTCTGTGTTTTATTGTGCATGCACGGTGTTTACGATTTAAGGTTTAGGGGCTACGGTTTCGATCGACGGAGAAGACGAACGTAACGCGAGGCTATAGGTGCTTGCAACAAGGCCTGGGCTGTATGAGGCACAGCCCTAAACCCGAAAAGCAATAACTACCTCGAGGCTCCATAGTAGTTCCTTTCTGGGGTTCATATTTAGAATCCTATAAGGTAATCCCAACAAGGAACTACTATGGAGCCTATGGGTAATGAGCCCTGAGGAACCCTGAGCCGGTTGGTGCCCTTCTCTCTCGAAACCCCGCTCTTGGCCTCTTCTTTGTTGTGATCCAAAGCCGGGAAGCGGGGAGGTCACATGAAACAGTTCAAGCAAGAAGCCTAGTAGTTTCTTCGCACTCAGGATCCTACTCTTGAAGGTGTGTGACAGTTGCAAGTACCGATGTTGAGCATCTTCAGCTTACTCACCGATGTCCCGTGTCCGAAGTATATAATACCCTGGTCCTGCATGCACCCTCCAGACCCTTAGCCTCAATCCTGGTTGAAACCCTAAACTCCTACACCCGAAACCCGTGCATACCCGAAGTCCACACTTCGAAGTGAGGTGGGGCCAGGCAACGTACTCAGCACGCTGACTTCAAAGTGCGTCCGGGGCTTGTCTGACTCAGAGAACATTCGGGTGTTCACCCGGAAGCTTACACCCTGGCCCACCCCAACCCTAAACCCTAAACCCTTTCAACTTTAAACTCTATGAACCTCAAACCCCTAATTAAGCCTGTAGCCCGCCTTAAATTGGGTTCTCGGATTTTGAATAGTAACTTTAGGCCAAGGCTGAAGAACCCTCAACCCGCCAGTGCAAGACAGTTTTTATTTATGGGGCATTCAAGTATCATAACACCGATCAGGATCCCTTGTAGAGTACTTATAACTTACAGCTCTACTTATGACCTACTTACTAGGTATCTCGACCCGACCCTGCAAGTAAGCGCGCGAAGAATCCGATAGTGGGTCACTTAGGGCTTCGGATAGCGGTAAGGGGAGGTAGCTGTGTGGGGGTTTAGGGCAGCTTGGGTTTCGGGGTTTAGTGTCGGCACACTAAACCCTAAGCCCAAAACCCCCGCAGCCAAGCTCGAACTTACTGATATCGGGGTCGGAACAAGTAGTGTACCAAATACTTAGTTTAACATCCCCATGTAGTTCCTATGACGTCACCCGACAATGCCGATGTACCACCAAACCGTGTTCGGAGCATCAAGCCTCCTGTGTTCATCGCTAGCTGATAACTTATTCTCGAAACCCCAAAGCCATGCATCCTCAACCCTCAACCCGAAACCCAAAACCCCAGCACCCGAAGCAAAAAGGTCCAGCCGCACGGCCACAAGCCAGACTTCGTCCAGGCTATGCGGCATCCCAAAGCGCACGGCATCCCAGTGTGTGTTGAGAGGTTTGCGGATTCACCTAGGGCAAACAATGTTCCCTTCAAAAGGATATGACCCTCAAACAGTAGTACATGTACCTTTTTCAATTTACCTTGGTTTCTCTGGGTAGGGCATACTCGGCGTATCAAAAGTATGGCTTGAGGGCTTAAGTGCGCTACTGTCAATATTTGTGAATTCAGGTAGGCGGACATGTTTGGGATGCTTCTCTAGGTGCCTGAGTGGTACCCTTTTGCCCTTTTTATTTTAGGGTCCCCTTCTTAAAACCCAATAAGAAAAAGGGCACCCTTATTGTAATGGGGCTACTCAGGAACCTGGTTTCTGAATTTCCTTGATGGCCTGTAGAGATGCTTAGTCGCACATGCTTGGTTCAACATGGAAGCTCCAACTTCAGTCCGGGAACCTGTCTTTTAAGCTAAACCCTAAACCCTAAACCCCTAAACCCTAAACCCTAAACCCGGTTGCTTTAGAGCTGGCTGGCACTGGGGGTTTCAGTTTTAAATGTTGACATGCTTTAGCTACAGGCTTCGGGTTCCAGGGCTGTCCAGATGCTCTCCAGTTTTGTGGCTCAGACCCTATGAAGAATAAGCAAGGTTCCCCACCGAAGGCACTACAATTCAGGGTCCATGTCCTGAACCCTAAACCCTAAACCCTAAACCCAAACCCTAAACCACTCCTGCATCCGCCGCGGCCGAGGAGCGGAACGCACGATGTGGAGGCCTGTCTGGGTATGCGACAGCCTTCCATCCTAATCTCCCTGGTGTTACTGTTGATGGACAAAATCCTGCATGACCTTAAGGACTCTAAACTATGGGAATTATGGTATATTCCCTATAATGGGTAATGCAGGATTTTGTCCATCAACAGTATTGTGGGGAATGGGAGAATGGGTTGTAGGGACTGCTACAAGGGACCTTATGGGGATATCATAAGGATCAATTCCCTCATTCCCTACTAAGAACCAGGGAGTAATACAGGAGCGCGAATTGTTACGAACGCTTTCATAGCATCTCAGGGAAAATTATATCATAATTGACCCCAGCACTCTATCAACATTTCATAACCCATTATTTTAGACCCTACACCGCAGAATTTGAACGATGACTTGGTTTGAGGTTGAGGTTTTAGAGTTTAGGGTTTAAGGTTTGGGGTTTAGGGTTTAGGTTATGGTTAGCAGTATCATCCGTGCATAGGCCTTCTCCGCATCTACGATGTTTTGCACAAATGTCCACCCTCACGGGCCATCTAGCTGCATACCCTTGTTTGACACCATTGAAGCCTTTCCGTGTATTGCAGGCAGGTATGTGAAGGCCCAAACATTAGCAATTCAAGGTTTCTGTGCATCAGCCAAGAAAGAAGGAGCGTGTTTACAAGATGACATTCTGCCAAGAACTACAACAATGGTGGCTTCAAAAAGGCAACACAAGGCGTGGCATTCGTACCATGGCGCGTCTTGCGGAAAATTTCGAGTGGACAGCATCGCTTGACTTCGGCGCGTTTGACGGGTCACTGGGCGAGACCATTAGGAACGAGGTTGAGAAATCAGTCCTCAATTCGCTCCTGGGCCACCTGATCGGCGCATGTGAATTCACAGAGGCAGCGCTGCGAGACCGCAATAAGGAGAAATTTCATGCGGCGCAGGGGCAGGAATGTGCACGCAGCATGCGTCCTTGTCCCGTTCTTGTCCGGCCCTCGGGAAAGCGCGGTGGTGGCTGGAAGACGGCACAGGCAGCCGCGCATCCCAAGCGACTTTGTGCACCCTTCGTCAACGTCCTGGTGAGACACTTGGTGCGAGATTTGTGCAGCCCTCGCCACAGTACATACGTTGGCCTTCAGGTACCTCAATAGGAACAGCTTTAAGGCCTCTGTAGTCGTATAATATAGGTGCATGGTGTGCAACGTTTCGGGATTTCGGGATTCCAAACCCAACCATGCCCCCTCGCCGCCAAAAGAAAAGCAAGGCACCCTAAACCCTAAACCCGAAGCCCGAAACCCGGCCCCCTCCACATCACCAACCCCAAACAAGAAGGCAGTGGCACAGGGGGCTGAAGGCTAGGCCTTAAAATCCCTAGACTTGGTTTTTTGTGAGGTATATACTTTATATTGGGAATTTCCGAAAATAGGGGACCCCAAATAGTAGGATCCTTATTACAAGGACCCCAAAATACAAGGTACCCCTATTTTCGGAAACTCCCATATACTAGACTCTAGGTAGTTTAATCACCAGGACCCCTTAAGGATGGTATTGCTGACGATCAGGCTTCCAGTCAATACCCAACCCCTAAATCCCAAATCCTGAACCCAAAACCCCAAATCCTAAACCCCAAACCCTAAATCCTAAACCCTAAACCCTAAACCCTAAATCCTAAGCCCTAAAAACTAAATCCTAAACCCTAAACTTCGGCCCAAAACTCTCCAGTGAACCCCAGAAAGTTGGAACATCGATTTAGGACGATTCATGCCGGGATTCCCTTTAGTTTACTTTAAGGGCATGAGGCTAATGATGTTCCAACTTTCTAGCTTCTACTGTAAACCCTAAACCCCAAAATCCTAAACCCTAAACCCCAAATCCTAAACCCTAAACCTCGGCCCAAAACTCTGAACCCACAAACTTCAAGCCTCTCCGGCCAGGCTCTCCTGGGTGCGCTCGGGAAACTCTGGGAGGTGCCGCTTTGGGGGGGGTTTCCGGGGTTTTGTTAGGGCTTGGGGTTTAGGGATTAGGGTTTAGGGTTTAGGGTTTAGTTAGGGTTTGGGGTCTTGGGTTTGGGGTTTTGGGTTTTGGGGTGTCCTTGCGGGGTTTTGGGGTTTAGGGTGTTTGTTTTGAGTTTGCGGTTTAGGCTTTTTTGGGGGTTTATGGCTTGGGCTTTCTGGCGCAGTCATCGAACACTCTAAACCCTTAACCCTAAACCCCCAAACCCTGACCAGAACAGTTCTCCGTCCCGAAACCCTAACCCTTAAGTTTTGTCTTCTGCGTATGGAGTGCTAAATCGCCTCGCCAAGCCCTCAGCATTGCTTCTTGGCAGGCTGGATGCCCGGTCAACTTCGATCAGCTCCATACCAAGGCAGGATGACAAAAACAAGGGACCCTTACCAGTGGGATCCTTGCTTTAAAAACCGAATAAGGACCATAAAACCCCAAACCTTAAGCCATAAGCCATGAACCCCGAACCCTACAACAGCCCTCAAATATGGTACCTTCCACAACTGCCCTGGGGCTTCGGTGTTCACGGCTTTGGGGTCTTTATCGTGGTAAAGAGTTTGGGGTCTAGGGTTTAGGGGTAACTCAGCGGTTAAGTACATGTTTATAAGGGTCCTTTTTTCGTCAAGTGTTCACGAGTTTTTTTGAAGGGTTTTATGCGGGTCAGTTCTCTAATAAGGCTTTGGCGGCTTCACGGCTTAACGCTGCAGGAAATAGTGCTGTGAGTTCAGAATGGGGTTTGCGCTTCTTTGCTTTATCCGATTTTTCAGGTGTGAAGGGCTTTGCAAGAGCTATGTAGCTACACTGTAGCTACACAGTTTCGGCATGATTACAAGCTCCACAAGTGTGGTTGCTTTTGCATTTCAATTGTATCTACAAGTGGGCTTGGAGTATCCATTCAGCGTCTTGCGGTGCAACAAGTGGCATCTCACAAAACCCTAAACCCTGAACCCTAAACCCTGGGCACACATCGAGAAGTGTACCAAGAGGCGCTTAAAAAAAAGCCCGGGTTCGGCTCAAAGCCCTACACCCCGAAGCCCGAGCCTGAAACCGCAACTGTTTTTTTCTGTGTCCAGGCTAGCTGGGCAAGGAGTTGTTAGTAGTGTCCACTGTTTACCGATGTTAACTCGAAACCCCAAACCCTAAACTCTATAAGCCTTAAATCCTGTACCCTAAACTCTACAAGCCTTAAACCCCAAACCCTAAACTCTATAAGCCTTAAATCCTATACCCTAAACTCTATAAGCCTTAAATCCTAAACCCTAAACCTTGTGTTCTACGGTCTAGGCCAAGCTAGGCCAGCCCAGGTCTTGATCCCCATGTGCGGAAGAGTTTAGACATAAGGGTTTAGGCGGTTTAGGGTTTAGGGAGTGTAGGGTTTAGGGTTTAGTAAGTTTAGGGTTTGGGGTTTAGGGAGTATAGGGTTTAGGGAGTATAGGGCTAAGGGTTCAGGGAGTTTCAGGTTGAGAGGGAGTTTAGGGTTCAGGGTTTATGGAGTTTAGGTGTTTGAAAAATCCTTAAACCCCTAAACCTCCTAAGCACTCAGCCCTATATCCTAAATCAGAAGCTGCAGATACGGAATCTGTAGTTGCTCCCCCAAACTCATGTACATACAACCGGGTACAGTTACAGAACCCAAAGCCCTTATGAAATCTCATCGGACCTTTTTTCGAATCCCAAACCCCGATGCAGCCTTCCATATAAGACTATTTTTGAACCTTAAACAGAGATGAATCTCTCAGAAGCCTGTAAAGAACCCTCAGAAAAAAGGGGGAAGGATGTGTCCCTAACCCTAAACCCTGAATCCTAAACCCCCTAAACCCTAAACCCTAAACCAACCCTAAAGCCGACGAACAAGGGCCCTTAACATAAAAAACAACCCTAAACTGTCCCCGAGGTGCTGGGTGCCACACGCGTGCCGCCTTCTGCACGGCTTCCGGCCTCGGCCCGAAATTGCAGCGCTGTTTAGGGGTTTAGGGGTTTATGGGTTTGGGGTTTTAAGGTTTAGGGGTTTAGTGTCTCTAGTGTTTAGGTGTTTAGGGGTTTCGGGTTTAGGGGTTTGGAGGTTGAGGGGTTTAGGTTTTGGGGTTTAGGAGTCAGGGTGTAGGGTTGGATAGGGTCCGAAGAGTCTGAGGTTATGGGTTTATGTGTTTATGGGTTAGGAATGAGGCTTGAAGGGCCTAGGGTTTAAAGTTTAGGTGTTCAGGGCTTGTTTTCAGTTTTGGGGGTTTAGGTGGGAGGAAGTACCTTCAAGAACACCTATTGCTTTCATCGCTTGCCGTCGTCTCTTGCCCTTACTTTCCACCAGACGCATCAACACCTCCATAAACTTCCAGCCCTGACACAGCTTAGTCTTGTGCTAAGGCGGACAACCCTCAGCCCTAAACCCTAAACCCTAAACCCTAAACCCCAAACCCTAAACCCTAAACCCCAAACCAGAACCCTAAAATCCCTAAAACCTAAACCCGACAATCAGCCCTCAGCCCTGCAACTGAGCTCCGTCACCTGGCCATGGACTGATCATAGACCCCATGAGGCAACCCTGAAAGTGACGGTGTCGGTTCCGTAGTCGCTGCTGCTACTACTACTACTGCTACTACTACTGCTACTACTACCTACACCTACTGCGATTACGGCTGCGACTGGGACTGCGACTTCGACTTGACTGCGACTGCGACTGCGACTGCTACTGCTGCTGCTGAAATTTGATACTGCTACAGCCACGCTACTTCTTCTACCCCTCGTGCTCGTACTCTACTACTAGTACTTCTTCAGCGGCGACGCGACCGCAGGATTAGTGTCTCATCAGCAATGGTAAGCGTGCTGTGGACTCCTCAAACAGGCACCGTTTATTTTCAGAAACTCCTGCCCGAGGCTTATGCCTTTGAGACGACTCCTCTCTGGGTGAATCCGGAGAAGTCCGTCTATGTCGACGCTACAGAGGCAGATTCCCCAAACCCTTCACCTGAAGCCTGAGGCTGTTGGGTTTAGTGTTTCAGGGTTTAGGGCTTGGGGCTTCGAAAACCTGGATAGTGGAACAGGTGGCAGCGACCTTACTTTACTGCAAATCGGATTTACGTTTGTAGTTCAACAGATCCTAAACTTTCAACCCCTAAACCCTTAACCAACCCTAGATGGGTCTCTCAAAACAGGATTTAGAGTTGAGGGTTTAGGGTTTAAAGTAGAAGCCAGAAAGTTGGAGCATCACTATCTTCACGCCCTGAATGTAAATCCCAGCACTAAGAATCCTTAATTTATGTTCCAACTTTCTGGGGTTCGCTACAGGGTTTCTTACAACTGGGATCCCAAACTTGGAAGCCCCGAACCCTAGATTGGTCTCTCAAAACCAGGGCTGCAGTATCCTTACAACAGGGATCCTCAACTTTAAACCCTAAGCCCGAACCTCCGAGCCCAAACCCTGCCGGCCTTGACAAGTGGGGTCTTTGGGGGTAAAGGGGATGGTAGCTATAGGGGCCTTACAAACAATTAGGTTTTGTGGTGTCTTATACTTTGGTTATAACAAGGAACCCCTCCAAAACAGTACAGGTAATTATTAAGGCCCCTACATTACAATGTCGCCGTGTCTCGGGCCTTTAAGGGTTTGGCGTTTAGGGTGTGGGTGAAGCTGACCCACTCACACTTTAGTTACTGTTTCTGTCCATAGCATCCAGTGGAACATGGCACCTCCAGGCAAGTTGGGCTTCAGGGATTTCGGCTTCGTGTTCAGGTTCCTAGGTAGTTTACAGGTAGTTTTTTCGAGGCACGGTTTCTGGTGCCGGGTTTGTTCTAAGTCACAGCAGGAACTATGCGGCTTGCCCTGCTTGGAACTGCCGGTGGCCACCCTTTAACCCTGAACCCTGCGCCCTTAGCTGCCCTAACACCCGGTCTACGAACCTGCAACTTGCCAATGGCCCCCTAAACCCTAAACCCTAAACCCTAAAGCCTAAACCCTAACCTAAATCCTAAACCTTAAAGCCTAAAGCCTAAACCCTAAACCCGAAGCCCAAACCCCGAGTTCGGAACCAAAACCACCAAGTAGCCCCTGGACTCTGGACCTTGACCCAAAACCCAACGAGTATTCCCCAACCGGCAGTTTTTATTTTTTTGGTCTCTCATTTCAAATGAGATTTCGATATAAATTACACAAAAAGATCAAAACCCTGCCCACAAGAGGCCTAAACCCTAAACGCTACATTCTAGCAGTTTAGGGCAAGCCGAATTAAGACAGTTGCGAGGATCCGGCGCCTGCCGCCTATGTGGCAGCCGAGGCTTCCCGAGCAAAGCTTCATGATATCGGGCTGCTTTTGAATTTAATGATTAGAACTTGGAACAGCCTGGGGTGTATATCATACTATGCTTTTATCATACAATGCTAGTTTGGGGGATTTGTGATTAGGATGGGGGTGGAGGGGTATATTCTACTAAGTACTATTCTTATGTCAGGGGCTGTAGGCGACTTATTTGTGGAAATTATTTATTCCCACCCCCATTGTTAGGCTGTTCGTAGCACGTGTTAAAGCCTTCGCAGGGGCGTTCTGCAGTTTTTGATAAGGATCTGACAGGTGTTGGATAAGGGACGTATAGTTGTGTTTGATGACCAGAGTTTTTAACGGCCGTTGTACAGGTCCTGCTAAGGAAGTGACTGTTCGACATACATTTTCTGTATAATGGCTCTACTGTAGACAGGTGTTTCGAACAACTGCCAGCTACCAGCTGCTCAGATTACGGTATGGGTCCAGGGACTAGGCCCAAACCCTAAACCCTAAACCCTAAAGAGTAGGATACATGTAGTGTTACGGTTGTGGGTTCAGGGTTTCCTTTCAGGCGTGTGGGACCTTGCCATTCACCCGGGCTCTGGGGATTGACACAGGAGACGGCTTGTATTGGGGCTCTGGTGAGTGTTTCTAATGCTCCCCAGGAATGTTCCTGTGTATTGAGGTCCATGCGCATGTCTCCTGCTGAGCTTGCATAAACCTTGAGCCCTAACCCTGCAAACCCTGAACTTCACAACAAGCAACTCTAAACCCTCAGCTCTAGATCCTAGAGTAGATTCTACACCCTAAACTCGAAATCGCAAACCCTAAACTCAGATCCCAAACCCGAACCCTCAACAGCCCGAACTGCAGCGCTGGGTGTAGGGCTCAGAGTGCGTAGCCCGGAGGATCTATGCACCTTCAGGGGTTAGGGCTTAGGGCCTTAGGGTTTTAGGGTAGTATAACCCCGCTGTACTACTTTAGTTTTGACCTGTTCCTTAAAGGAACCATTATGGCATGAAAAGGTTATCCTATCTTCTTTCTTGTTACTTCTCGAAGCCCATATTGGGTACTTTGGAGGCCTGTAAGTACATACTGAGTATATGATGTATCGATTTGGGGTAACTGTGGATCCCTTGGTTGGTCTAGGGTTTAGGGTTTAGTGTTTACTATAGAGCCTAGGGCCATAATCATAACTTATTTGGGGACTGTTGAAATCGACACCTGGTATCGGTACATGAAACCTTGGGGTGGGGATCCCAAGGACGTCGGCCTTAGTTTGGAGATAAACCAGGTCTGCAGATTCGTTCGTTACTTCTCCTTCAAGCCCCTAGAAAGTCTAGCGTCTAATAAAGTATATAGTCTAGTTGTTGTATAAATATAGTATAGATATAGTATAGGTATAGTTTAGTTATATTATAGTTTATCAGGAAACTCTACAATACTTGTTCAGGCCCCGGAAGTGCCTGCACTCTCACGCATAAATGCCCATGGCCCATACAGTTTCACGTGAGGACCATCTGATTGGCATTAAACCCTTATAGAGCGATTAAAGGAACCGTTCAAGGAACCCTTAAAGTGGGTTCGGATCGACTGAGGTTTGGACTAAGGATGATTAAATGATTATAAGAGATCGGATCTGTCCCTGAACCTGCACCTGGCCCAAACCTCCTGAGTAACCGGCTTTTACAGTCAGGCAAAAATGGTCCTAAACCCTGCGCTCTGAACCCTCTGCTTTTGAATACTGAAATTCAGCACGACACATGCACGCAGCATGGCATGCTCAGCATTCGCCTCGCAACTTGAACACAAAGACTTGTGTGAAAGTACGGAATGTCACGCTGTTCACAGAAATCACCAAATGTGTCACGGCCATACCTGCGTCCCCCCAGGAATACTGATGGCTGATCGAGCAGCCCTAAGCATCGCGCACTGTTTTGTGTTTCTTGCCCTGAAGCCATGCGCAGCCTGAGGCTTTATTCTGCGCGCGTAGGTTTTGATATGTGTAAGTTTGGAATGTTGACTATAATGCATAGATGAGTTTCGCAAGCTGAAACCCCGCAGGCATAGCTAAAGAATGCCAGCACCCATTCTGCGACAGAATTTGAACGGTGGGAGAAGCATAGCCTCGCCAAAGTCGTCGGGGAACAAAGTGCGGACAAGCAGCACCCACCTGAAACCATGCAGCCTATTTGTTATTTCGTTTCAACTTTACGGTTCGTAACTTTGCAGCCCGAAACTCTTTGTAAGATTTGCGATGTCGGATTGCTTAGGGAGTCTGGCAATAATTCGGTTTTGGGTTGTCTCACGGATTATAGGTTGCAGGATTTACTTATGTGTCCATGTTAAAGTTAGCCCTCCAATCATGGTGGTTAGGGCTACATGCCCCGACCTTCCAACATCCCTTCATAATAAATTAAAGAATATACCTTAAGTTATAGCAGGATCCCTGATATGATTTAAGTTATATTCCGTGTTGAAGGGATATTGGCATGTTTGGGTGAGCTCAACACCTCCAGCTCGGCTCGTTAACGCATATAGCGGCGTAGTATAGCGCTAACTACAGGATTCAAGGTGCAGAGGGCCCTTAGGTGTCAAGCCGCGGGGGTAAAGGTGTAGTAGCCCCTAACAATTGTAAACATAAACCCTACAACTGGGCAGACAAAAGAAACGTGCCAGTCTTGATCACTAGGTCTTAGGATTGTTAGGAGCACGGTCAGCATGTTCGGTGTCTTGGAACCCGGAGTTCGACAGTTTCGAGCCGCCACATCCCAACTGGGTAAGCCATCGCCACACGCATTGATCCGATGTCGCGAGGATTGAACCGAAAGCCCCACAAGGCTGCAAGTATCACGCAAAGTCTGAAATCACACAAAAAGGGCATGGCTTTTGGCTATGGCGTAGAACCTTAAATCGAAACCTGAAGAACCCAAGGCCGTAAACCCTAAACGCTGAACCAGGCCTTCATGTCCAACACAGGGTTTCGGGGCATATTACCGTATCAATATACAAGGAGATAAGATCATTGGTTAACCCCACCGCTATAATTCTTGTAGACCAAAGTTTCTAGTCTTTTGGATTAGAAGGAGGCTGCGAATCCATCACAAGAACCTGCACGTCTACGTCTTTCGGGCCACTGGAATATCCTCCTTTCTCAACCTCAATTCCAGTAGAAACTTTTGCAATCCGTACATACATGTGTTATAATGTATCCCCAAAGCCCCATTCTAAATATCAAGCCATCGATAAATGGCCGTTCCAGCAACCCTTGCGGCAGCGGCTTGAAGGAACCCTTAAAAAGGAGCCGTGTTCTATTTCGCAAGGGCCTTTCATAGAAGCCCCTAAACCCTAAACCCTGAACCCTGAACCCCAAACCCTAAACTCTAAGCCCTAAACCTTAAACCCCAAACCCCAAACCCTAACCGACTGTTTTGGGAGGCATCGGCTCCCTCTGGATCATCTTCGCGAGTGCCGATCTCGAGCAGGGGCTCGTATGTGTGTTAGGGTAGGGTTGCCATGGTTAGGGTTTTAGGGTTTCTGCTTTAGGGTAGAGAAACCAGGTACCGATTTGGGATAATTTGTCATGTCCTTCGTGACTATGAAAATTTTTGCTCCGCTGATGAAACCGACTCTTGGAAACCGTTTGCGTAAGGCTTAGGATGTAATCCAAGCCTTGCAACTTTCACCCCCAAACCCTAAACCCTAAACACTAAACTCCTCTACCCGAACACCCCCTCTCTCTGACCGAAAAAAGACCAAACTAAGACCACCACCGTTAACCTCAGCCTTGGAGGTTCAAAACCTTTGGGTTTGAGATCCCTAAACCCTAAACCCTAAGCAACCCTAAACCCTTGTGGGTCAGGCGACAGTCCCGTGCATGGACGGTTCAAGGAGCTTTGGGTCCTCCTTATTGAACTTATTAGGGTTCAGGTTGTAGGTTTGAGGGTTTAGGGGTTTAGGGTTTAGGGTTTAGGGAACATATGTTGCTGCTTAAAGTTTTTCAGATCTTGCAAGTCTAGCCTTGGGAATTATGTTGACATGTATATATATATATATGTATATAAACATATATACGTACAGTATATGCATATATATATATACATATAAATACATACATACATATATATATATATACCTATGCATATTCTTTCGTGGGCCTTCGCGAATTGAATATACCCGTCAACTACGGTTTATGGCTTTGAGTGAAACCTGAGGCCCTTTCCAGGGTTCTCCAAGTTTGCAACAGTAATCCTTAACCCCTAAACCTTAATTTAGCCCTACGCCCCCTAAACTTTAAAAATCCTGAAGCCTTGCAGCCCTACGCTCCACACCATAAGCGTCCTTGAAACCCTACATCGCTGAACCCTACACAATAAATGTTGTTGAAGCCGACACCCTAACCCGAAACCCTGGAACCAAAATGCAAAGAGGCATGTGCTGCTGAGTGATTTTAGGGTTTTGGGTTTGCAAGACGGATCTTAAACCCATAAAACCTACCGCTTTCGGGTTCCTTTTTTCTGGTTTCTATGTATATGCAACCTTGGAGTGTTGAAGAAGAGGCTATGTTAGGGATTTGGGTGGGTGTAACGTGCAAGTGTTTTAGGGCTCTGGGTGAGTGTATACATTTTAGTTGTTTTATCGGGACAATAGCAACAAAAACCCAAATCCTAAACCCTAAACCGCAGTGTTGCTATGCCGCGATCCTCTTCCGATTGTGTGCTTCCCACAGCAAGGTTGATTCCCGTGCTGCTGAAGCTCGACGCTTTTAGTTAACAGCAAAAGCAAAACCGGTTCTAAATTAGAACGATCCTTCTAGGTTGAGAGCCTCTCAGTAGCTAGTGGCTGCTTGAAGCAACAGGGGGCGAAGCAAGAAGGCTGCCGGTAAAGTTATTGGTAGGGCTATTGCAAGAAGTGTGATCACGACCCCCGGTTATAAATCTGCTTGTCGAGTCCCTGCTTGTTCAAGCAGTGTTAGAACGTAAACCCCAAAATGTAGGCCTAAATTAAAGCTGAGGGTTCGGAGACAACCCCCATGTTAGGGGACTTATAGCCCCACCTAGAGCTGCCCTTGAACCTCCGTGTAAGGTGCTTGTGCGCTATGGGGAAGATCGTGAGACCGAGCCGGCGTTGAAGGTGCCTGACTTGATGGGTTTAGGGTTTGTGCAAAGCATTGCACGCCGAAGGAAAAAAACAGCTACTGATCAGCTTCTGTCTGGAAACAAAACCATAAGTGCTGGTACTACTGAGGCTTTCGCCACGCAGCTGCGACATACAGAGTTCGGAGTCTTGTGGCTTAGGATTTGGGTGCAGGTTCGGAGGCTTCGGGCGGCTGCCATGAGCAATCTGTGGACATCATATAAGGCATTCCATAGTTTGTAGGCTTTTCTGTGCTAGATGCTGTTGGTTCAGGCTTTCAGGGCTCTTGGTTCAAAGTAGACATTGCGCGAGCTCAGGTTTGGTGGCTCAGGCTCCCAGTGTTGCTGATGCGGATTGATGATAATGTAGGAACCTGATTAAGAAACCTTGGGCCTTTATTGGAGTTCTTTATATGAGCCCTACTATTTTGGGGTTATAGGCCCAGGGTTTCTGAATCAGGTTCCTACATTATGGCATGAACCCAGCCGGTAAGACAACTGCTAGGGTTGCATGCAGCTGCTTGCTAAACGAGACAAGTGCTAAAACTCGCACCTTGTCAACAGAAACCCCTAAACCCTAAACTCTAAACTCAACAAGTCATGGGGAGCGATCGGAGTGGAGGTTTTTTGGAGTATTTTACTATAACTGTAATCAGGAGCCCCCAAAACCCTATTCTAATGTTTAAGGCCCCTACATTAGCCACTAATGAAATCGTAGTATGGAATCGCCCAGAACTCATTTCCCAAGTATTCAGGCTTCTATCTCGAACCGAGAAACACACCGGTAAGCGCACATCCGTGGCGCCTCGAACCCATGCTCTTTGCTTGACCCTGCATGCCTAGCTTACGCTCGCTTTATTGGCGGCTCCGAGTATAAGCCAAAATTATAAACTATATGATTATATAGGGACCCTCGATTTATGGTACGTCACGGTAGACAGACCCGCGCCATCTCCAGAAAGCTGCGCGTACAGGAAGCATAATTAGACTGTAGATGAAATGCTGCCACCCTCAACCACTAAGTTCTTTCAATCCCTCGAAGATTTCCAACCCGAAGCCCCAAAGCCCTAAACCACAAGTCGTAAGGCGGAAGTCCTGCCTACAAGATCCAACAGGCTGTAAACCTTAAATCCAAAAGAGTTACACCTGTGTTTAGCCTTACAGCCCATACGAATGAAGCTGTCCAAGCCCTACTTGCTTCAATTTGTCAAGCTGTGAGCAAGGGGTTTGGGTGTGAGGGGATGTGTAATGTTGGCTGGATGGTTTCACGGTGATCCCGAGTCCCTAAGCACGCAGGAGCCGTAAGCCTACACTGGAATACAGTGTCTGGAGATAGTCACGCTATCTCTGTAATCCCTACTCTAATGGCAAAGGCCCCCGAAGCCTTATTGTACAACGTCCCTGACGCGGTCCATTCTACAAAGCCCATACTATGTAGCTCTGTAGAGCCTTACACAATCATGCTAATTCTGCCGACCCTACACCTGGGTCGCTCTGTAGAGCCCGCAAAATGCTGCCAATTCTGCCGACCATAAACCTCAAACCGCTTAAACCCTAAAACCTACATCCAGAGAGCTTCTAAGCTTTAATCCCTCAACCCTACAGCCTAAATTCTATAAGCGTCCTAAGCTCTAAGCCCCTAAACTTTACCTTAACCTCCGAAAACCTACCTTGTTTTAGGACCTATATAAGGAAATCATAATAAGGAACCCTAAGAAGGAGGGTTTTTTGGGGGTAAGGTAAGCCTTGAAACCGCAAATCCCTGAACACTAAACCCTAAACCCTATAGGGTTTAGGATTTAGGGTTTAGGGTTATAAACCCTAAACCCTAAGAAACCCCAAAGCCCTGAACACTAAACCCTCAACCCTAAACCCTAAACCCTCAACCCTAAACCCTAAACCCTCAACCCTAAACCCTAAACCCTAAGAAATCCCAAAGCCCTGGACCCCACAGAGGCCTACTGCCTCCCCTTTGCCAGCGGCTCGTCGGCCGTTTTCGCGCCATGGACAGAGGACCCTCTTTTTCCATCTAACCCCTAAACTCCAAGGCTTTATGAAGCGGCTTGGTGGATTGGGGAGAAATGGGGCTTAACAAGAATCCGAGCTCCTAAAGCGCCACGTTCCTAAACTGGTCCTGGGTTTTCGGCCCTAATTACTGGGTCCGTTACGACTTAGGGTTTCGGGTATATGGGGGTCTCTGGGTCTACCCTAGTAGTAGAGTAGCTAACCTTTAACCTTTTTGCGTATCATAACCCATATGATAATCACAATATACTTCGAAAGATTAACCTTTAGTTTTCCAGGATACTCGACAAGGAGGCTACGATTGTGTTTTCCGGCATTTGCCGATGGAAAGTGCCGCATGAAGGATCATGTGGGGTGAAGGGTGGTAATCAATGTGGGCCTTTAACAAATTCAGTACATAACGAGGAACCCAAGGAATACTACTGACTTACCGGAGGTAGATAAAAGGATCGCCAGGAGGCAGCTACATTGCAGGGCTATACATGGGGCGAATAAAGCAACATGAGCAGCTATATTAGTATCTGCCCAATGAAGGTACATTTGACATCATCTACAACTGTCCATGATTTAAGCAGACCCTAAAGTCCTGTGCCCCAAACGCTTTTACAGCTCGAAGCGTATATGAAAGCCCTGTAAAGTCTTTTTCGTTAACCTAAAATCATCCAAAGCGTGGTCCCCGAAAGAGCTTCGACACAGACTGTCCAGGACGAAACCGTCGAAGTCATTGCGGTGGTGCGAACCTCAGAGGGTTTCGGGTCTCGAGATTTAGTTAGGAGTCTCATTGACTTCCTACCTTTCAACTCTAAACCCTTGTTGAAAGCAATACCTTCAATCCCCGGAGCGCTACTCCCTTGTACAAAACCCAAGCAAATCCCACACTGAACCCTTTAACGCAACCGGAAGCAGCAAAGTGGACATGCCTTATGTAGAGGCATGAGTAGCGTTCCAGGTTCCTGAGTGGTACCCTTTTGCCTTTCTTGTTTTAGGGTCCCCTTATTAGAACCGAACAGTAGGAAAAAGGGTACCCCCATTAACGGGGCTACTCAGGAACCTAATGTTGAATTTTAAGTGGCTCGAGGAGTTGCCTGGCCGTGGCAAAAGGTCCGAGGAGGCGCCTTCTTGTGTTGAGATATAGTTCAGAATTCATGGTTTAGGAGTTAAACATCGAGGTGTGGTAGTTACTTTGTGATTTGGGTTCAGGATGTAAGATTGAGGGCCTTGCAGGTGCAGATATCGATCTTGCCATATACCCCGAAATCCCTATTCTAATGATTACGGCCCCCAGTTATTAGCATGTTCAGACGGAAGGCCGGATGTGGTGGCCGAGTTAGATCCACACCAACGCCTTGAGAATCCCTATCCCCAGGCTGTCCTAAAGCAGCCCCAACCCCCGGCTGTGGGAACCCTAAACCCTAAACCCTTCCTGCGTTCAGCTCTACCCCGGTTGTGGGGTAAAGCTCCTGCAGGCAATGCCGGCGGATGATGCAGGCGACGACGCGATGCTGCAGGCAGGAAACTCCGCTTGAACCCTAACCCTGAAGGTCTACAGTAGAGTAGATCCTAAGCCTTTGCTTAACCCGAAGCCCCAAGCCATAAACCGTACAAAGCGAAAGACGGCTAAGTCATAGCCAGAGTATGTTCTGAAAGCCCTTGAGTATGTGGCGCCTTAGACCCTTGAGCCTGTCGGGAGTCTAGGGCATTGGGTTTAGGGTTTAGGAATTTAGGATTTAGGACTGCACGGTTTAGGGCTTTGGGGTTGAGGGCTTTGGGGTTTAGAGTTTGGGGCTTTGGGGTTTAGGGCTTTCGGGTTTAGGGTTCGAGGCTTTAGGGTATAGGGTTTAGGGCTTTAGGGTTTAGGGTCTGGTAGTACGGAATATGTTCACCACCTGCTCCATGATATCGTACCTTAGGACTTTAGGATTATGAGAGCGCGTAGGGCTGAGGTTGAGATTTGAGTCTTGATTTGAGCTTTCATACCCGGTTAGAGGGGTTGACAATCATGCAGCTGCAGTTAAAGCATGTACAGCCTCCCAAACCCTGAATCCCTAAACCGTACACCCTAAACCCTCCACTACGAAGTTTCTGATTCGTTTTCAGCTCCTCCTTCGGTGTCTGTTTGGAAGAACATTCCCAACCCTCCTACAGTGGGTGCAAACTAAATCCTAAATTGTAAACTGTAAACACCTAAACCCTACAGTAGGGCTCAGTCTTTTAGTCTCTTACTAATATGGGTCCTGTGACTACATGGGGTTTAGGGTTTAGGGTTTAGGGTGGAAGCAGAACCGAAACCTGAGCATTAGGTCCTTCAACAGCTATCGCAACCTGCATTCGGAGGCCCACCAGCGCCAAGCCTACCTTGAACCCTAAACTCTCATTTCAACTAAGCGACAATTGAGGCCGGACTAAACATCAACCACAACAAAGCCTACCCTGAACCCTAAACTCCCTCTTCAAAAAAGCGACAGTTAAGGCTATACTAAACATCATCCCAGAGCTTGAGAATCCCAACTGGCGAAACACGAAGTGCAGAAGGGTTGTGATAGTAGGGTTCAGGGTTTCGGGTTTCGGGTTCAGGGTTTAGGATTAAAAGTTTAGGTTCTGGTAGAGAGACTCTAGCTGCATATCAGTGTGCACATCGCGAATCACGACCCAGCAACATTTGGGACTTAGTAGTAAAGAAGCCTGAACACGTTATAGAAACCTGTTACGGGTTGCGATTCCAGCCTTGAAGGGGGCTGCGCTGGGGGTGTTGCCAGGTGATTCAAAGCTTCAAAGTCATGAAAAGTGAAAAGGTAAGCTAGGGGTTTAGGGGTTGGGGATGCTGGACTTCGAACAAATGGGAGTTTGCAAAAATAGGGGACCCTAATATGGTACCCCAAATAGTAGGATCCTTATTATAAGGACCAAAATAAGGAAACCCTAGTTTTTCGGAAACTCCCAAATCAGGGTTTTGGGCTTGGAACTTGCCAGCTAGGTCCCCAAAGCCTCAATGCCGCCAACTATGAGGCATTGATGCAAGACATCATGGCAGATCTTCGAGGGTGCCCATATGCACGGGTGCTCAGCGTCATGGGATTGAGACTGGTCGGGACAGGGGAGCGCATCGTCATCGTCATCGTCATCACCACTAGCAGCAGCAGCAGCAGCCGTAACTTCATCACCATCACTGCCATATCCATAAAACCACAAATCATGAGAAGTCCGATTTTGAAAGCTTATGGAGGAGGGCAACCAAGACAGCTTTCCATGTAGAATCCTTTTCTCGTTCCGCCCCTCTGACTCCCTCAAAAACCACAGGACCAGAATTTTGAGAGACCTGACTCGGCAAGCGAACAAAGAGGCCGTCACCCTAACTTTAAAAATAACAAAACTCGACAGCTGGAACCTGATGTTCCGAGACCTCACACCCCCAAATCCCAAAAGTCCAAGGTCCACTCCCAACGCCCGAAAGCACAGAGCCCCCCCAAACCTTAAGCCCTTTAATATAGGGGCCTAAATTGGAACAGGGTTTTGGGGGTTCCATATTATAATTATAGTATAGTATTCCCCAAAACTCTATTCTAATTATAACGGCCCCTATATTGGCGCCACATCTTGAACCCTGAACCCCTAGAGATCCCTTATAGATCCTTTTAGGGAACCCTTTAAAGGCACCTTAAGGACCTGAGCCCTACATCTTTATAGATGCTTTATAGGCTGGCACCTTGAACCCAAACTCAGGTATAGGTCCCTTATAAACCCCTTTAAGGAGCCCTTTAAAGGAACCTGCAGGCGTTCGTCCCTTATAGACCCCTTTATGGAACCCTTTAGTAGAACCCTTTAAAGGAACCCGCAAGGAACCCAAACTCAGGTGTTAGTCCCTTATAGACCCCTTTAAGGAACCCTTTAAAGGAACCCCCAACAAACCCAAACTCAGGTGTTCGTCCCTTATAGACCCCTTTAAGGAACCCTTTAAAGGAACAAGAAGGAACCCAAACTCAGGTGTTAGTCCCTTGTAGACCCCTTTAAGGAACCCTTTAAAGCAACCCGCAAGCATCCCAAACTCAGGTGTTAGTCCCTTATAGACCCCTTTAAGGAACCCTTTAAAGGAACAAGAAGGAACCCAAACTCAGGTGTTAGTCCCTTATAGACCCCTTTAAGGAACCCTTTAAAGGAACCCCCCAAGGAACCCAAACTCAGGTGTTAGTCCCTTATAGACCCCTTTAAGGAACCCTTTAAAGGAACAAGAAGGAACCCAAACTCAGGTGTTAGTCCCTTGTAGACCCCTTTAAGGAACCCTTTGAAGCAACCCGCAAGGAACCCAAAAGGAACCCTTAAGAAACCCAAGCTCAGGTGCTAGTTGGCTTCTCCATGGGTGGTGGCCTCGCCATGGAGCTGGCCATGCGCATTGCCGACGGGGCACCTGGAGGTTTAATTTCACTTGGAGGGTCGGGGGACTTAGTGAGTAACTGAGTAGGTAATAAATAGAGTCTACTAAGTAGAATTACAAGTACCCTAAAAGTATAATGCTAATTGGGTTATGGTACTTATAAGTGTCCAAAATAGCTAGTTCCGGGTTGAGGGTTCGAAGGGCTTAGAGCTTCGGGTTTATGGGCTTAGTGGCTATATTAATTGACTTGCGGGGCAGATCAGAGTATCGTTGCAGCGGCACCGTAAACGGATGCTGCAACTTAGGAGGTTTGGTTTCAGTGTTGTGTGTTTAGGTTGAAGGGTGTTAGGGTTGAAGTTCTTAGTTTGTCACATGTTGAGTTTTGGGGTTCAGAGCTCGGTTTAGCCTGCGACATAGGTGTTGTTGTACCTGCTTGAAAATCCACATCTTTCGAAGCAGGTTCTAGTACGTAGGGTTTTAGAGACATAAAGTAGATTAAAGTAGAAGGTGGCAAGTTGGAGCATCAGTATCGTCATGTCTCTTTGATAGTAAAGTGTCAGAACGCCCAGCACTACTCAGCCTTAAGCCATATTACCAACTTTCCGGAGATCGTTGTATCTTCTACTCTCAAGGTTTTGGATTCGCTTGCCCAACAGGGTCCCCACCTGCGCCGAAACCCTAAGTCACCCCCAAGCCCACAAGCCGTTCTAGTTATACGGTATTATGACGCACCAAAAGCCTCTTGTAATTGTAACTGTTAACACCCTTATCTCAAACCTTAAACGCCAAGTCCTGAACCTCAAAGCCTAAACCTACGCCGGAACCCGCAAGAGAGTCGCTATCACAACACCAAATCTTTAAACCTAAACCCTAAACCCTAAACCCGCAACCATAGAACCATCGTTCCAAGGCCGCCCCGAACTGCCCGGAACCTTTGGCGGCCGGAGCCTCAAAGTTTCAACGCTCCGGGCTTTCGGTGATAGGGTTTACAGGGTTTGGGTTTTATAGGGTTTGGTGTTTGGGAGTATCGGGGTTTAGGTCTCGGAGTTTCGGGTTCAACTTATGTACTAACAACTCATTCGGGCTTTGGGTATACTGCAGTACACAGTTTTGCGCACTGTAAGGAATATAGTTCGGAATAGAGTTACGCCTGATTCAGGCCCATATATTACGACCACTGTAATTCGTTACTATGAGATTAGCTGCGAAGAACACGCGAGGCTAGCCAGCCATCAACGTCAATAATACCCCAGCCAGCAATTCATGCAAGATAGAAGACTTGCACCATGATTATGAGAGTGTGCATGGGTACACAGGGTTGTGATGATGATGGCGATGGATGTGATGATGACGATGATGATGAGGCTGCTGATCATGATGCTGGTTGGTGATGGTGAAGAAGAAGAAGATGATTGTTACAAGGCGGAGCTGTATTCAAACAAAACCACAGCCCCCCCGAATTATCAGATTGGCTTGCAGACATTGGCTTCATGGCCTCCTCGTGCTTCAAGCCCACAAGTTCTCTACTGAACTCCGAAGCATTCAAACTACATACTCTTGTCTCTTCTCCAATGAGCTTCCCTAAATGCCAAATTACACGCAGTCCTATCAGTAGCCCAAGTACATAGTCTAATAGCTGGGTGGAACCTTTTCAATTAAGCTTTTTGGTGCTAGGGCTTAGGGCATTCAGCCCCTAAGACATAGTCATTCCTTGCTCCAAACCTCGAAACCGCTAAAAAGCCGCAGTGGTTAACTGAGCCCTACCTGGGAGAGGTGTATGTCGCTGGCCGGAAACCTCCAGCGCAGAATCCTTCCTTGGTGCTGCAGCCTCAGAGAATGCTCCTGTTAAGGGTTTAGAGTTTCGGGTAGGATCCGATATGGCTCCTGCTGCTGGTATTGTCACCTTAGTCACCTTACCGCTGCCTCTCTTCACGACGTCACCAGGCCCTCCAAGCAGGAATGCTGTTGTAGGCTTGCCGGCTGAGGGCTTTAGCATAGGGGCCTAATATATAGTCTTGCTGTTCCTTAGGGTTCCTTCATGTGTTTATGGTACACCCCCCCCCTTCCCCGCACCTCCCCCAACCTTGTTGCACTTATTGATGGCCCCTGTCAAGGCCTGAACCCTTACCAACCCCAAAACCCAAACCTCCATCAAGCCAAAACCCTCAACACTCAACCCTCGACCCTAATCCCTCAATCCTAATTAAACCCTAAACTCTCAACGTAACCCTTAAAGTCTAAACTGTCAACCCTAATCCCTTTGACCTATAAGCTCTCAACCCTAAACCCTGATGGCGAGCGTGTCGACTTCGGTGCCATCTTCTACCTCGCCTGCTCCGGAATCTCCTACATCATGGATGCCCTCTTCTTCGTGGCATCCACTACAGCCTTGCGAAGCTCTATGGAGGACGTGTCAAACTTGATGCCTCCTACATCCTCGACAATGTCAACCTCGGTGTCTTCTACAACTTTGTTGATCGTTGCGGCCGTGCACGGGGTGATGGTGAACCTGAGGTGAAACAGACCTTTCGGACAAAGGTGATGACTACATGATTCTGCTCTACTACGGTGTCCACAATTGTCTCACCTCAGCGTGTGCCTGTAAAGGTAGGCGACCAGTCATCACGCTTAAAAACCCCAAACCCCAAACTCTAAACCCTCCAACCCTAAACCCTAAACCCTAAACCCTAATCCCTAATCCCTAAACCCTAAACCCGAATCCCTAATCCCTAAACCCTAAACGCTACTCCCTAATCCCTAAACCCTAAACCCTAATCCCTAAACCCTAAACCCGAATCCCTAATCCCTAAACCCTAAACGCTACTGCCTAATTGAACTTCCCGGAATGCTGGAACCACACCGCAACCCCCCTAACAGGACCACACTGGAAGTACGTCTTAGTACAGAGAAAGTTGCGGAAATCGTCTTTCGAGTTGGCGCCAAAGCGCNACCCCCCTAACAGGACCACACTGGAAGTACGTCTTAGTACAGAGAAAGTTGCGGAAATCGTCTTTCGAGTTGGCGCCAAAGCGCGCACGCACAGAGCGCGCAGGGCCTCCCTAAAAAACGCTACTCCCTAATCCCTAAACCCTAAACCCTAATCCCTAAACCCTAAACCCTAATCCCTAGATCCCGAGCATTCCAAGCCAAGGTCCGACATCAACATGTCCAATGAAGAGCTGGCAGCGGGGGTCCCGGACTTCGTTGTGTAGACGACCTACCGTTACAAAACAGAGGGGCTTGTGGGATATAGGGTTTTGGGTTTAGGGTTCAGGGCTTAGGGAGTGCAGGGTGTTAGAGAGTTGGGCTTTGGGTATATGGGGTATAGCCGGTATAGAGTGCAGGGATTGGTTCTAGTTTTCAAATGTCCTCATATTGATAGTTTGGAGGGTCGGAGGACTTAATAAGTAGATAATATAAGTACCCTAAAACGGATCCTAATGGGGGTTTATGAGACTTATAAGTCTAAAATATATCTAGATACTAAGTCCCCCGACCCTCCAAGTAGTCTTGCTCCTGAGGATCGACGAAGGATCCTTGTGGCGTGTATTCGGGGACATTTCGCACGCAGTGCGATCCAGAAATCCTGCACCCATACCTGATAAGTCCGTTCTCTCAACTTTAGCTATTCAGTGTTTGAAGCATTATGTATACCAACTTCAAAACCCCAATTTGCAGCCCCCGAGGTAGGATCTAATCGGGATGCCGTTATGGCTGTCCTTCAAGAATGGGAGGTCGACGAAACTTGACTAATCAGTCATCTACGGTCAAGAACCGTCATGCTCATACAACCTGAGCCCTAACCCCGCCCCCACCCCTCCCCCCCCCCACAGGCCCTTTTATCAATCTTTTCTGGAATCCTGATGGAACGTCATAGGAACCCTTATAAAAGCAACCATAAGCAATCCAGAAAAAAAACAAAAAAAAACCTAATGTAGAAGCCATACTACAACTAGGAACCCTGAACCCTTAACCGCCACTTGGCAATCATTAAGCATTCCCGCAGCTGCTCTCGAGGCATATGCCTTTGCTCCACCGGAGGCGGCAGCATCGGCAGAATTCCGTGAACATGCCAGGGGCCTCGGCAGTGGATTTGGGCGTTTAGACTTGAAGTAAGGGTTATGTATGTTAGGATACGGATTACTATGAAAGCTCTTTAAGGGTGTAGGGTTTTGGGTTTAGTATTTAGGGTGTGGGGGTTGAGGGCTGGGGATAATGAGGGAGTTGCATTCAGGATGCGGGTTTAGGGCTTGGGGTTGAGGGTCTAGGACCCAGGGGCTTGCGACTTGCAAGTTCAGTTGCGCTTGATTCTGAGAGGGAACCAGGGGCTAGGGAGTCTAGGTTTTAGAGTTTGCCGTCTAGGGTTCAGGGGATGTTCATCGTACGTCTTCCCGGGTTTAGTGATTCTTTTCGCAACTGCAACACTTGGAGCTTTGAAACATGCTTGGGGATCCACACTCATTTGGGGAAGGTAAAATAGCCCCAAACTCAAACCCTTAACACCCACACCCTAACCCCTAAACTTTCCCCACCACCAAGCTTCAAACATACCCATAGACTTCACGCTCTTTAACTGTAAAGTTCATCTCCCCCCCGGAGCAAAACAGACATACCTCAACAAACCCCCAAACCCAAGCCACCAATATGTAATCAACCCCACCCAAACCCAGGCCTCGCAATTTCCAAAAGCCCCAAACGCTATCGTCGCGAATTGTACTCCTCTCTAGAGGTGTGTAGTTTTAGTGGTTATACATCCCCAAACCCAGTTCTAATCATTCAAGCCCTTATAAACACAACCCCCAAACGGAGGTAGTACCTTTGTTGCGCGCCGACCTCGAGGCGTTGCGCAGGGCCCCTGTGCGGTCTTCGGGCTTGGGATGTTGAAGGCTGTTCTTGAAAAACGTTTCCAGTTTAAAGTTACAGTTTGTTGTGTAGCATAGCGTTAAGAAGAAAATTGTGTCCAATCGAAAGCTTATAGTACAATCTGAAGACGGCACAGAATCAGAAGTAACAACTAGACCCTCAGTTTTCCTTGTAAGCATGCGTTTTGGTAGGTCAAGGTAGCTGCAAGGTTCAAATTTCTGAGCAAAACCCTGCCTGTCTCAGGTTCCGGCTTGGTGGTCGGGAGGTATCCCCTAAACCCCTAAACCCTAAACCTTAAACTACCAAACCCTACCTTTTTGTAGGCTCTTATTATAAACCCTAACATGGAATTTATAGGGACCCTACAAAAAAGTAGGTTTTGGTAGGTTAAGGTAAACCTTAAACCCTGTGAAATCACTCCTGTCGCTCAGGCATTCGAGACCGCTCGCCGCAGCGGAACTTTTCGCCCAAGCAGGTTCAGCAAAAGGACCGCATTGCTGTCCCAGGCGGGACTGGGTGNGTGAAATCACTCCTGTCGCTCAGGCATTCGAGACCGCTCGCCGCAGCGGAACTTTTCGCCCAAGCAGGTTCAGCAAAAGGACCGCATTGCTGTCCCAGGCGGGACTGGGTGTTTTAACACTGGTAGCGGGGCCTTAAAGGCTCCTGCCATCACTAGGCTGTGATAGAGAAGCGTAGCTCCAGGGTTGGATGCCATGGCGAACGAAGAGCGAGGATTGAAGCGCTTCAGCGGCGATGATGATGATGCCGGTCGCCAGCTCAGGCGATGGAAAGCGTGGGCTCAGGCCAAGATGGCGACGATGAAGGACTNTGCCATGGCGAACGAAGAGCGAGGATTGAAGCGCTTCAGCGGCGATGATGATGATGCCGGTCGCCAGCTCAGGCGATGGAAAGCGTGGGCTCAGGCCAAGATGGCGACGATGAAGGACTTCACGAAGAAGCAAGCTGGACCGTGGTTGTTCACCTTGCTAGACTCCAAGGCCCTAGATGCCGTTGAGCACATGACTTTGGAAGAGATGTCTGCAGAAAACGGCGCAGACATCATCTGGAAGCTGTTAGCAAGCCGCTTCCNGTGGTTGTTCACCTTGCTAGACTCCAAGGCCCTAGATGCCGTTGAGCACATGACTTTGGAAGAGATGTCTGCAGAAAACGGCGCAGACATCATCTGGAAGCTGTTAGCAAGCCGCTTCCCCGAGAAGGAGGCGCACGACCAGATGGGTGAGGCGCTCGGTGAGGCGTTTGGACTCTCAGCGAAAGAAGGAGAGTCGGCTCAGCAATGGACGGCTAGAGTCAAGGAAGTCTTTGACAAATGCCNGAGGCGTTTGGACTCTCAGCGAAAGAAGGAGAGTCGGCTCAGCAATGGACGGCTAGAGTCAAGGAAGTCTTTGACAAATGCCGTCGGAAAGCAAACGTCACTTTTCCACCAGAAGCACAGGGATGGATCATGCTCAATTGCGCAGGGCTGAGCGAAGAGCAGAAGGCGATCGTGAAGGCAAAAGCGCAAGGGAGTTTGGACGTTGATCAAATTNGGATGGATCATGCTCAATTGCGCAGGGCTGAGCGAAGAGCAGAAGGCGATCGTGAAGGCAAAAGCGCAAGGGAGTTTGGACGTTGATCAAATTTCGGCGTCGTTCCGGTCCTGTTTTCCCGCATACAAGGCGGGCAGCCGGGCGAGGAAACCGGTGGCATCCTTGGCTGTTGAAGCAGAGGAAGCGGTGACGGCAAAGACAGACGACACGCACGACCCGCCAGACCGCGACTTTGACGACGTGGAGGCCTTCCTCGCGGACCACCAGCTCACCGACGAAGGCCAGGTCGACGAGATCCCGGAGGCAGAGGCTGCAGAGGTCTTGGCTGCCAGCTGGAAGGAGAGACGACAGGAGATCACTCGTCTTCAGCGCAGCAGAAGATTTGATGCAGCTCAGGGGGCCAGAAAGAGCTTCCGGGTGGAGATCGAAGAACTGAAGCGCAGGACACGGTGCCGCAAATGTGGCCGTGTGGGACACTGGGCACGCGAGTGCCGGTCCACTACCGTCAAAGGCGGCGGCAAAGGACCCAATGCGGCGTCCCAGGCCAGCGTCTCTGAGATCAACCTGATCGAGCACGAAGTGTCCTTGGCGGAGGCTGTGGAGCNCGAGTGCCGGTCCACTACCGTCAAAGGCGGCGGCAAAGGACCCAATGCGGCGTCCCAGGCCAGCGTCTCTGAGATCAACCTGATCGAGCACGAAGTGTCCTTGGCGGAGGCTGTGGAGCACACAGACAACGGAGACTTCAACTTTGACGTGACCTTTGTTGGCGCGGCAGAGTGTTGGCCGACTCAGGAAGCGTTGACTGCCGGCCTGGTGTCCTCGCCGGGATACGGGGTGATAGACTCGGGATGTGGCCGCACCTTGATCGGCCGGCGCACCCTGGAGGCCTACAAGGAGAAGCTCCACGAGTTCACCGATTACCAGGTCACGGAGTATGAGGCCGTCAACGTGTTCAGGTATGGAAACGGGTCCACAGAGACATCGAGGATTGCCGTGAGACTGCCGGTCGCAATCCAAGGTAGGTNCGAGTTCACCGATTACCAGGTCACGGAGTATGAGGCCGTCAACGTGTTCAGGTATGGAAACGGGTCCACAGAGACATCGAGGATTGCCGTGAGACTGCCGGTCGCAATCCAAGGTAGGTGTGGTATCATCGATGCGGCGGTGATCGAAGGCCAGGCGCCTCTCCTCCTCGGGCGCCCCACCCTCGAACGCATCGGCATCTCATTGGATTTTCACCGCAGAATGATGAAGGTGTTCGGTGCAGAGGACGTTCCCATGAACACCAACGGAGCAGGACAGCTGTTGATCAACGTGCTGGCCTTTCAGGCTCGACGCAACCCTGTTCCCAAGACAAGCTTGGCCCGTAGCATTCCTGACCCTAATGGCCCTAAAGCTCGTAGCATTCCTGAACCTAATGGCCCTAAAACGCCCCTAATAGAGCCCCAGGTGCCTGTCAGGAGTGCCAAAACATCTGGTGCTCAGGATCAACAGTCGAACGCGTCAAGCCCCAGGTTGAGGAAAAACTTGAAACCCAAACAGTGTAGATGCCTCCTGGCACAGGTGCGGCACTTGGAAAACAGCCGAGAGAGCCGCACGGCAGTCGCAGAGCTGTTCTCGGCGCCCTGCTTTTCGAGCGAGGCTCGCAGACTAGGCAGTGCAGGAATGTCCTTTGGGGTGTCACAGGGAATAGACTTTCTAGATAAGAACACGCAGAAGGATCTAGACGCGCTGCTAGAAGAAGCTCAGCCGCACATGCTTGTGGCATCACCTCCGCGCATGTGTCACGNACTTTCTAGATAAGAACACGCAGAAGGATCTAGACGCGCTGCTAGAAGAAGCTCAGCCGCACATGCTTGTGGCATCACCTCCGCGCATGTGTCACGGTAGTTGGGATCCCACAGAGCGCTGTTTCAGGACTCCTGTTGAGCAAGCCAAGCGTGCTCGAGCCAGTCGACAACAGGTGCGTTTCTGTGTTGAGCAAATACATCGTCAGCTCAAGCGTGNTCAGGACTCCTGTTGAGCAAGCCAAGCGTGCTCGAGCCAGTCGACAACAGGTGCGTTTCTGTGTTGAGCAAATACATCGTCAGCTCAAGCGTGGAGATCACTTCCTCCTTCTGCATCCGCTAGGCTCTAGGCTTTGGAAAGATCCTGAAATTCGTGGCCTAAAGCAACGATTTGGGTTTCATCAAGTTGATATGGGAGATTACAGTAGCATAGACCTGGGAATCCTGTGTTCGCATCCCNTAGGCTCTAGGCTTTGGAAAGATCCTGAAATTCGTGGCCTAAAGCAACGATTTGGGTTTCATCAAGTTGATATGGGAGATTACAGTAGCATAGACCTGGGAATCCTGTGTTCGCATCCCCGCATTGCGCTGGCCATTCCGACAAACACGAGGCACACTAACAGTAAACCCAGGACTAAGCACCCTAACGACGGCCCTCAGCACACCAACG
>BGNK01004177.1:4537-43464 GCA_003297005.1 Symbiodinium sp. clade A Y106
CAGCTGCAAGCATCACGACCGCGCTTGAAAGCGCGAAGCTGAGAACCTCACAGGATTCAAGTACCGGAGGCTACGAGTTTGGGATTCGCTCTTGGAAGATATGCTGTGGGCTGGGCTGCTGGTTTTGGGAGTCAAAAAGTCGCGCGTCCCTGAAGTACAAAGCTGCGCAGCACAGTCCTAAACGGGAGGTGGAATCGGCTCAAACACGGCCCCTGAAATCCATGTCCTCCCTAGGCCCGAAACACGCCCTTCCTGCTGCTCAGCCAAAGGTACAGAGGAGATCTGCATGCAGTGGACCACAATCCTGGTGTGGGCAGCAAGTGCACGCATGTGCATGGATCCATTGTAGCAGGGAGTTTGGAGCTTTCACATACTCATTCTCCGTTTAGACCTTCCTACAGCTTTGCACAGGAGATTCTTCAAGTAGTGGCGAGCTCCGGGTCCACCAGACAGGACAAGGCAAACAATCGGGACTAACGAAGCGGCGTGGTAGGCATTGTAGCTGTACTTGTGCGAGTGTCAGTACTAGTGCATTTACCTGAGTTATAATGAAGACAACCGGTAGTCGGCAAGGGCCCGTGGGAGACATGAAAAATGAAAACATTGCAGGTCTTTCTGTCTTTTCAATACTCAGAATCAGAAACAAGCAAACTCAGAAAATGAATCAGAGTAGACGCTTCGCCTACTCCCTCCAACATCAATGCCACACACCTGCAGTACGACTACGACAACTACGACGGTACTTCTACCATTGCTACTACAGCGACGACGAAAACGACGAAAACGATGACGGCTACAATGCCTCCTCCTCCTACTACTACTACTACTACTGCTACTACTACTACTACTACTGCTACTACTACGACTACTACTACTACTACTACCACTACCACTACCACTACAACTACCACTGCCACTACCACCAGCACTAGCACTGGCACTACCACTAGCACTACGACTGCAAGTACGAGTACGACTACGATTACGACTACTACGATTACGACTACGACTACGACTACGACTACGACTACGACTACCACCACCACCACCACCACTACGATACTAGTACTAGCACTCCTACTGGTACTCCTACTCTGACTCTGTGACTCGCCTTACTTATTACAATGTTGCTGCGCAGCTGCAACCACTACCAATCGTGCTAAAACTACTACTTCTCCTCCTGCGCCTCCTGCCGTTGCTGCTACAACTACTACATGTACTACTACTACTACTACTACTACTACTACTACTACTAGCAGTATACTTCTACCACGACTACCACCATCACCACCACCACCGCCACCACTCCTGCTGCAATCACTGTCGCTGCGTTTGCCTCTGATTCTGCCTCTGCCTCTGCCTGCTCCACTTCTACCACTGCCGCTGCCACTACCACTGCTACTGCTGCCTCTGCTGCTGCTGCTGCCGCCACCCCCAGCACCCCCAGCAGCAGCAGCGGGTGCAAATGCTGCTTCCACTGCTGCTGCAACACACCACTATGCCTGGCACTCCTGCTTCTTGCGCCGCATCGACTTGGACGACCGTGGACGACCAGTAGCGAGAGGAGGTAATATCCTAATAATCATAGTCATTGTAAAGTACAGTCACTGTACGTTGTGGGACATGAGTGGGTACAAGAAGGACTGCTGTCTCTGGGAAGCTTGCAAGTAGTGGCCAGCCCCAACCAAGCACGACGCCGAGCGTCTTGAGGCCACTCGACAATGTGGAATCGCCTGCTAGCTGCTTCTGCTTCTCTGGCTCTGTGCTTGCTGCTGTAGTTCGTTCTGGCATGCAGCTTCTCATCATAGCAGCCTGGCGCGCACCATCATTGGAATAATTGCAGCCGCACAGCAAGCACTGGTTCCTCCTGACCGCGGCCTTGACTAGGAATGCTGCCTCAACCAAGACTTGTTCTGCCTGCATAGTCGCGATGACAACCATGTTACGGGCTAGTTTTCCCTGGGATCAGTAGCAGTAGCAGCAGCAGAGTAGCACTCACAGCAACTGTAACATTATCAAAATAAATGGAAGTAGCAGGAGCCGCAGCAGCAGCAGCAGTAGCAATAGCAGTAGCGGTAGCAGTAGCGGCAGCGGGGGCCAGCGGCGGCGGCCGCGGCAGCTGCAGCAGCGTCCGCGGCAGCAGCAGCAGCACCAGAGGCAGTGGCAGTGGTAGTGCAGCAGTTCTTCAATTAGCCTTTATGTGGGCTTGGCAAGAAACAACATGTGGACAAAACCTCACCCAAAGTCAGCGCCTTCTTGAAGGACCCATGCCTCCAGGCAGAGTTTGCTAAACGTTGAGAGCTACTGGCTTCAAGACTCAACAGGGTGAGGCTAGAGGCTAGAGCAGGCTAGTGAAAAGAGTTCAGCAATAAGTTTGAAACTGCGGAATCTACTGCA
This sequence comes from Symbiodinium sp. clade A Y106, assembly GCA_003297005.1. Taxonomy (NCBI): domain Eukaryota; class Dinophyceae; order Suessiales; family Symbiodiniaceae; genus Symbiodinium; species Symbiodinium sp. clade A. The sequence goes on from BGNK01004177.1 coordinate 6,935, forward strand.
AAATCGAACTTAAGCGCACAAGGACTCTGTCTCGTCTGAGAATTGTTACCACTCCATTCCCATCGCAAAGCACATGACGAGTGAGTAAATGCGGAGAATGTTGCTGGCATGCATGACCCAGTGCATGGGTGAGTGAATGCGTGAGCAAACGATTTGGGAACGGTGGTGCACATTCACATTCACTATCTCACATTGCAAATGCACCATTGGAAAGTCTTATTGCAGGCCACATGGCCGAAAAAACTCGACAAGCCTAAGCACAGAATGGTGAAACTTGGCTTGGTGGCTCAGCGCCACCGGACGGACAATGAAGAGCACAAAGACCGTAGTCGTCGTCTAGAGATACTTACTAAGTCAAGAATAGCACTAATCGCCGCTCCATTGGAGCCCTTTTGAGCAGGCCTGCGCCCCCTGCGTTGCCGCGTAGATGAGCACGATGACACACCACACAACAGCATAGCCTCCTGGTCCACTGACAGCTTCCGCTGGAAGGGCTTTTGAAGGGGTGGAGTTCCGCGCTACTTGGATGCTGCGCTGTGGGAATCAAGAGCGAAACTCGAAATGATCTCTTTCAGTCCGTCAATCATCTGTCTTGCACGAACGGTGGAGTGTGACACCCACAACCAACTGGCAGATCGAGAAGGGATAACATGGACCAACGACAGTAGTCTTCTCCATCCTCCACGCTTATGTAAACTTAACACCAGAAACCCAAATCTCGCAAGCCCCCAAATCTCAGTCAAGACAATTTATCGCTCGTTGGGCATAGAGGTGATTGCCGCAGGATTTTGTGTGTCCCTGGATGTCCGCAACGCCACTTCCCGAGATATCCCGAGATTCTCTTCGGCTAGGGGAGTCAAGGCGCTCCACTCCTGGCCAGAAACCTGGTCCCGACACGGTTTGAGTTTTACGGCTTGTGGCCTTGGGTCTTTGCGCCCTTCTACAATGAAAACTGATTGCTCGAAGCAAGAACAGCGCATCTCGAGTTGAGGTTTGATGCATCCGGCTCTAGATCCTTGGAGGGTGACAGCTAAATATATCTCAGGCTGAATTTCCAGGCTCTCATGATACATCGAAGTCGACACCCATCGTCAGGATTAATTACACAAGGAAGAAAATGTCAATCGCAGCAACCGGTAACAAAAAGAGAAGCAAGAAACTCTGAATACCTGAAGACCATCATCATCATCAGCAGCAGCAGCACGAGCCGCCGTAATCGTCGTCATCACCATCGTTATCACTGTCGGCGGCAGCAGCAGCAGCAGAAGTCGCCGTCACCACTACCATCTTCATGGTATTCATCATCATCAGCCGCAGCAGCAGCAGGTACATCATCATCGACATAATCATAATTAATCATAACCATGAGTGTCATTATGTTCATCTTCATCATCATCAGCAGCAGCAGCATCATCATCAGGGTCGTTCACTGTCCCAGTCCATACTGTTTGTTCTGCCTGCACGACTGGAGCTATCATCGCTCAAAACCTTGCGATGCGCACGTCCTACCTGCTCTTAAGGCTTGCACTACCCAAGAGGAAGAAACGAAGAACATTGACACGACGAGCTGTTGCGAAGCTTTAGGACGCAGACACTTCGGGGTTTGTGAAGGTATAGGCCGTATAGGCTTCAGGGACAAACGTGTAAGCTCCATGGCTTGGAGGATCTGAATCTTTAGGCCTTGCTTGCATCTGTTCGGCGCACCTTGGAGCTTCATTCCGCTTCTTCTCAACCAGCCCTCTGTAAACTTCAAGCCTTTACCGAAACAAGGTTTTGTCATGCCCCGATCCCTGAAAAGCGCCAATCCCAATGCTGCAGCCATGCGTCTTTGCTCCAATGCAACTCGAAATCAGCAACGAAGAGGTGCAGTCGATCCACGGCCAGATTCCTCGAGGCACACGCACGCACCAACGCACAGTACATCAGCAAGAACAGCAGTCAACACCACTCGTGCAGACAATGGCCATGCACCGTACCATCATCGAAGCAGAACAAAGATTCCGTAAGAATTGAAACCACTACAACAAGTAATTCTGGCTTATGTTGGTTGTTACTTAGAGGCGTATCCCCAAATTTGTAGTACTTGTTCGTAATCTGTACTTATTAACTGGCACTGGCATTCCATAGCCAGTAGTTGGTGGATAGGATTTTCCAGGTAGCCATTAGGAAAGTAGAGGTTGCTAGATTTAAAGTGGCAGCTAGCAACTAGCATTCCCAGAAATCGTACTTCGTAGGTTGAACCCTGGTCCATGGTAGTTAATGGCTAGTGAGCGCAGGTTAGTCGCTAATGGACAGTAACGGCAGCGTCTGGCTGTCGGAGGGGAAGTTTACAGTGACATCATAAACATAAAATAGACATCCATACTTACTTACAGACATACATGTAGATCGACAGACATACAGACAAATGCATCTTTACTTGGTGGATCAACACAAGGGAAGGTAGGTAGATACATAGACAAGCGGACAGATGGGCATGAAACTACTTTATCTTATTCCTACACACCCCTGAAGTACTTGACCCAGCGGCAGGTCTGTAGACCGCAAGGCTTTTCGGAGCAAATGGACGCCTCAGCGATTCCGGCTGGTGCGCTTCGAGGGTCAGGCTTTGGGGTTGAGGTCTTCAACAATGCATCGTTATAGTCTGCGCTGTGACAGTGTGTGCTTGAGAGTTTATCCGGAGGTGGCTTTGGGGCTGGGGCGGCTCGGGCATGCTCAGCACTGCTCTAGAGCTCTCTGTCACTCCGCAGCTCAATCTATTTCGCTGAGAATTGCCAACACTACTCACCATGCACTTTGATAGCTTGTCTTGTGCTAGGACCTTGATCGTAGCTATTGCTGCAAGTACTAGGAAAAGAATGTTGTTTATCAAAGTATCGTTGTTTAGATTACGAACGGCAACGACTGAAAACATGCGCACGGCAAAGCCACCGTAGAATAAATTAACGATCATTACTCCGCATTCCTTGAAATGGCCTACATCAGCGCGGGCCGCCCTGATTAAAACAAAAACGACATGGGGACCTCCTTTTCTTGAACGTCCTTACCTACCCGGTAAATCGTAAAATCTTCCAGGGGCGAACTTGCCGCACACGCACCCTCAAATTCCTTGTCCACGTGTTGTAAAATGCGTGAGACCAGGGGCAGATCGTGGCCAAAATGCCGTAGACCGTCGTCGAGACGAAAGCGAACACGGAGCTGTTACTTTCGATGTAGCCTTGCAACCACCGGGGGATTAGGAAGACCTTGTTAGTATTTACTGCTATGAGGTACTCGTGGTCATGGGGGGGACGTAGGGTTTTGGTTACTGCTCCCTCCTCACTAGCAAAGACTAAAATGTAGCATCTAGATCTAAGCATTTACCTGGATCTTACCTGGAACAGATGATTGACAACGTCAGCATTACGGGCCTGTATGCCATGACTGGGGACGCTTTCCACAGGGACTGAAAGCACAGCAAGCAAGCAATCAAGAGCACTGTCAGGCAGCCGCCGATGCATGTAGTTGGAGATGAGAAAGCCCGCAACCCAACAAATCCTGACCTCACCTACAATTCCGCTCCGTAAACTGCATAGCAGCCCTGCCCGAGACTCTAATCCGTCGACGAAGCCCTGGATGCTGGCCAAGCACCAAGGATCTTCACCGTGATGTAGGCAGCTGCATTGCCAAACGTGAGTAGCGCAACCAGCCTGAATCTGGAGGACTCTCCGGATATAGGGCTCAGGAAAACGATTCCGTGGAGTTCGAATGATACGAGTAGTTCTGCTTCATCTATGCATGCTGAAGAAGGAACAGTCAGAATCAATTCAACCTTCAGCGACGCCCCAAGTCCCTGGAGTCCCTGGAATCCAACCTTTGGGGTCCAAAAAAGCAGCCAAAAGCCGACTTTGGGGTTTAGGGTTTTAGGGTTTTAGGGTTTAGGGTGTAGGGTTTAGGGAACTTACGAATGAACTTGGCGACATGGCTTTCATCAGGCATTAGCGTTCAGGAGCAATCCTGAGTTTTGCTTACACCCTACTCCTGCCGAGCGTCAAAACATCAAAGCCGGGCAAGCACAAAGCAAAGCCCTTTCGGCTTGCGGCTTCAACAGGAGTCAGAATCCAAGAACCTTTTGCATAATCCAACGTCGTTGACGTGATTGCCATATATGTGGTTTTGCTGAATGGTTGCTTGTTGGTTTACCGTCATTGCTACGACTACCACACTGCTACATGACTCGCACCATCATCAGTGCTTCGAGCATCTTGTTGCTATGACTGTGGTCTGTGCCATTGCGTGACACGGCTTCGACTGAGTGTCCAGGGTGCTCGGGTGCACGCTGAAGAATTTAGCACGCATGGTTCGGGGAGACGTGCTCCATGAGACGGGAATCCTTTGCATCAATCCTCTCCAAGAACCCAAACCCTAGGCCGCGAAGCCTCTATGCCAAGATGGGTCTGCATCTCCTGAAAGCCTGCATCCGAAGTATGCAACTCAAAAGTTTCAACAACCTGCAAACAAGAAGCATGTGCAGCCAGGAAGGAAATGCCTTAGAGTGGCTGCCACTAGAAACTGGCGAAGCTGTCGAGTTTGCAAAATCACGCAACAACCTGACAGTTGAAGATTTTGCTATGACTGCACGCGCACACACAAGCTCGCTCGAGTGTGCATCCATTGTGTGCACCATGCAATTATTGGGTTCAGGCATGCAACGTGTTTATCATGAGGGAGGGGCTTCCTAATTACCCTAACGCCTACGGATAGCCGCCACTTCCAGCCCATCAGCCTAAAAATGCAAGCTCAAATGCACACTTGTGAACTCATACCTCACAGAGACACACAGATACATACATACCTATGTTATATATAGAGACATGTACACATGCACATGCACATACATAGACTCACATACTCACACACACACATACTCACACACATACACACACATAGACACACACACACACGAACATACATACATACATACATACATATACTGTACACATATATACATACATACAGACAGGCAGGCAGACAGCCATACATGCATCCATGCATGCATGTATACATACATGCATACATACATACAACATTACATTACACAGAACATTACAGTACATGCATTACACTACAGACAGACAGACAGACAGACACAATGTAGAGATATGTGTGCATGCTCATCTGTGTTTGAACACTGACTGTATCCGGCAACCTCGCAACAACTGCAAAATGTAAAATCATACCAGGCAAATTTACCTGTTTTGTATACATAACCTCATCTACCCACACTACCGATCATCTGCGTATGTAGAATTGCTCACACAGCTGGACACTTGCATGTTCCAGCTGAACTACCAGGCTGTCTGTCTGTTTGGCGTGAAGCCTGCGAAGCGAAGCCAAAATCGCCCCACCCACCACAAAGCCGAAAAGACGGAGGCAAAGCCGGGGGACAAGCATCAGCTTCGAGGCAGGATCATGAGCCACCTGCCCGCTTGAGGGTGGCTTAGGCATCAGGGCTTCTGGTCAAGCATAAACAAAGCACATGTGCAGTCAGAGAACGTTTTTACAGCACAAAGCATCCATGTACCTAGCACCAGTCTCCGTTCGGTGTCTTGCTCTCGCACTGCGCAGCAGCAGTTCACTGTGCTGCACACAGCCTGCATGCTCGAATGGTGTTCCAGAGACTCTGCAATCTGTGAATCCGAAAACGTATTGGTACAAACCTTTTTCGACAGCTTACCACCACAGTCACAATAAGCATAGATATTGAGCATACTTAGAGCAGAAGAAGTAAACGAAGAACCTTTGGTCGTAGTAGTCGTTACAGCGACAATCAAAGAAGTCATACAAAGCCATCGAATTCTCCGTGGCTAATTGCGATGATAGGACTCGGAATAGGAAGCCTGATGATTGCTAACTACGTAGTTCAGACCTCCGGTGACTAGTCCACGACATTGGAGAATGCAGAAACGCAGTACTCTGCTAGCCAAACAAGGAGAAGCCCTGCGTGACCTGCTCCAGTTTGGACGTCGATGGGTCTGCTGTCAGCCTTCAACTTCATAGACTTGAGGTTGGGGTCGTCTCCGTCGAGAAGCGACAAGTGCATAGGAGGAAAGTAGCCCTTGCTGTCGCCATCTTATTCTTGATCTTGCGAGCTTCAGATGAAAAAGGGATCGCAAAGGCTGCAACCAGGGCCAAAAGGGCAAGTAAGCACATAAACATAACATAGATATATGCGTGTGGGTATGTATATATATATATAGCACGCGGAACCGCAGGGCCAAAGCATCATGCAGTACTTGCACTCGTCATGGGGCCGTTAAACGCAACATTTGGTCGATAGATGTTGTCTTGATCGTCAAAAGATAAGCAATAGCACTCGCATAAAGAAGGCCTTCACACCCCTTGGGATGATCATTGCAGCAACAACAGCCCGATTCACTTAGGGCAACGAAGAGACAAAAAGGCAATAAACAGCCAACCGCAGTGCTAAGAGTGAATATCTGATAGTTACACTATCGCAGAAAACCACTGCATAACCGTAGAAAGACCATGACTACTGGCATAGCGGACACCAGCAAAATTATGAGTACCCGCGAAAAGTAAGAACCCCTATGCGCAAGGTCTTACAAATCATATACGAACATACAAGTAGCACAGTGGCAGAAGTAAATGCACCAGTTAGGTCTGTAACGTGCTACCAGTAGCGAGAAAAAGGCTGGTACCAGGAGCGACAAAGCTCCTAAGCAATTCCACAATCTCGCAACTAAACAGTTGTAGAACCGTTAGAAAAGGCAAGATGGCCAAAATCTTCCTTTGCAGAGTTGCTGGTCCAGGATCATCGACTGGGAGTCTCTGATCATGTTCCTGAGCGGGATTTCCTCTCAGCCTGGAGCCTGGAAGCTCGAAGACTGCAACATGCTGTCTCACCTTCTGAGACGGAAACACCCTCGGGACCAAACCCTAAACCCTAAACCCCAAACCCTAAACCCTAAACTCCCGAAACCCTAAGCCCTGAACTCCCGAATTCCTGAAGACCCAGAAGCCAGGGCCGGGCTTCGAATGGCTCTCTCTTGGCCAGCCTAAGGCCGAAATTGTGCTGAGGGGTCCTCAAGCCCTGAACCTTCTAGGATCCCAGCAGCTTGTCAGTGTAAGTGACATGGCATTTAACCCTGAATCACTGGAAAAAGCTTGCGGAAACGGAGTTCAGGTTTCAAACTGTGCCGAGGACCGCTCCGGACTTTTCAGGAACTTCTTTTATAAGTATTCTAAACTATGTGGTGCCCTCACGATTGCGTGTGCGTCTCAGGCTCTCCATGTTGTTGCTGCGGATAGCCTTCATGACAAGGGAGGTCTGGGTATCAGTGTAGGATTGAGGATCTGAGGCTGGAGACTTGGAGTTCGAAACAATTATTGTCTAAGCCAGCAGATTCTTGGCATTCAGTGAAGCAGGACTGCTGCCCTGTTGGGAGTATGCGTTGGTAGGCTCGTTTCTTCTTTCCAACCATGACCGACCGATCCGACCGGCTTCCACCAACCGCCTCGCAAGAAGCTCTTGTCCAGAATGCGCTTTTCGGGAGATCTTATCTTCAAAGTGAGGTGTATCCGAGCATCCGAGAGGTTGCAAAGTGTGGACTTGCCGTGCTATGACATGCCATGCAAACAAAGTGTCGACATAGGAGTTCAGGCTGTGGGCAGATGTTGAAAGGTTGAAAGCCCTAGAGACCCAGCGTCAGAGTCAAAAGTAACCCTGGGCTATCCCGTTCTGCACCGCGCCTGCCCGTTTCGGGGCGAGAAAACCACTTTGTCGCCGGTGATTGCTCTGGTGCCTCCCAACCCAAGTTCCAGCTTCAAAGAGCCAGTTCTAAAACCACTAGTACTGATCGGTCTGATCCATGTACCGTGGCTTTTGCAATGCATCTCCTTACTTGCTGATCCTTCCTTATGCAGGCATATAGACCTTCAACAATCAAAGAGCACCTACCGTCGCAGTCTATAAGCGCTACATACTCAAAACTATTCCAAGAGCACCCCACAAAATCTCCCAAGATATCCTCACCTTATGAATCAAACACCCTGTGACCGGAGCGCGCTTGGCACCCCGGAACATGCACCACGCCGTGGACCGCGAGCCCCACCCCAAAATGCTCGCCGGTACTGCGCAGAGCGCGATTTTAGGCGGCGGAAACACCAATCACCGCAAAGATCTGCACAGCGCTGCGATAGGAGCACGAATTCGATTTCAAACCGAAGACTCACATTGGCTGGCCGTTTGGAGAGTATCGGGTCGCTATGGCATTAGGTGTGCCGATAATTTGAGACCTTTTTGCGCCAGCCTGGATGATAGACTGATACTGTTCGCGGTTGGCGTTAGCGAGGACTTCGTGCAACTCCACACCCCCCCCCGTCGATCACCACCTCGGCACCTCGGTGGACTGCAGTTCACGGAGGGGTGCCGCGAAGGCCAGCTGGCCTGCAACGGCAGAGAGCCCCGACCATCGTGAAACTCAAGCGACGATCGCGAAGCTCGTGAGATCGTGTGGCTGCGCAGCCTTGCTTCGCATGAGCAGGCACAGGGGAGCTGCACTGTCCCAGTGCCGAACCTGCCGCAGACCTCAACGCCGAAGGCATCGCCGGGCACGAGGGCAACTCAGGGTATGTTTGGTGTCATTTGCGGCACGCCGCGACGGCGAGGGCGCAACTGCGCGGTTGGACATCAGAGCGAGGATGGCCTCACTTGGCCGTGTGAGGGGACAACCCCCACTAATGATATCAACGCCCCCGTCCACCGAGGAATCCAAGCCGTCCCCCATGCACTCAAACCCCGCGGGTAGCCCTCCAAGAGTCTGCAACGAATTTCTGGACTTCCATTTTGATTCGCGACAGCAATGACAGTATCCGAGGCCTAGGGGCTCTCGGAGATTATGCCCATGATCTTGACTAGCTCACGAGATCTCAAGGAGGACATACTTTTGCTACGTTCGTATCACTCGTGTACACACATCCAGCAATACATGCTGACCAATCAAGGTACGCGACAGCCTGCAGGCAGATACTGCAGCATAAGTGTTTCCACCGCCACAGAGGCCGTCAACCCCTCTGCCATGATCTCCCGGCAATCTGAGTTGGTGCCCCAAATTCACAGAAAGACACAAACCTGACGAGATCAGTTGAGACATCTTTGATGCCAGTCGGAAAGCGTGTCACTATGACAGCAAGTGCTCGCCACATTGCACAAACCACAGGCTCGAAACCCCCGTGCAAGTACTTATCATGATTTCCTCCATAGGGCCCACGACCTTTTCTTTCGTTTTCACGACAGCCAACCTGCAGTTGCACAGAGACGCGCACTGAATGCGATGAGGCTGCTCCACCGCACGCTAAGAATTCTTAATCACTGCTGGCCTCGAAATGACTGCTGACATTTCACAAGCATTTAGCCCATCCGCCCATGCACCTGCAACCATTACTAAGCTAGTCGTGACGGGGAAATCGAGTACGAGCTGAGACGGGAGGCTCTTGCCGACAACTTAAACTTGCCGCACACGGAGGAGCAGCGAATTTTTCTTGGCATTGACATCCTTACAATTCTGCGGTCCCTGTGCCGATGCTGTGTCGAGTCCGTGCTCGAAGCCAGGGCAATGGCCGTCGCGGCCGCTTTCAGGAGCAGCAGCAGTGAGGAGCTTTCGCCAGCGCAAGCACGAACTTCGCGGCTTCTGCACTCGGCTACCATTCTTCTGCCAGCACAACACAGCTCGCAGCGGAGCAGCGCTGGGTAGAGGCATTCTTTGGCTCGTGATGCGAAGGACTGTGCCGCGGCACGGTCGCGACGAGCGCGGCTGACGTTGAAGGCGGACATGAGTGTGCCAACTGCCAGCTGGGCACCTCCCTGCAATGAAAGCCCGTTCGCAATTGTTTCGATCCGCCTATCATCGATGTACATTGGCCTGTAGCGGGAGCACAATTTCCAGACCGCGATTCCAGAGAACAGAAGCCGTGGGAGCCGTGGAAGCGCCGCAGGCGCAGGCCGCATGTCTCGCACGCATCAACCCAAGCTCTCTACTCTGAACTTAAGAAGCACATAGTCTTAGTGTTACCACACCGTTTGCGCAACGTCAACCCTGGCCCGAAAACCGTGCAACAGCGCTTCTCCTGCAGGTTTTTGCAGCGGCAGCTGCAAGGAGCCCTGCACCCGGATACCGCGAGAGCTCAAGGGCTTAAACTTCAGTGGTAGTTGCAGGTTTCAAGCCCTACTCTCGGGGTTTAGAGCTTGGCCACTTTCTGGTTGAGGGGTTTCTGGGCCAGTTCTGGCCTTCATTTTGATGCGGGCGTGTCGGGCCAATGCTTCATAAAGATTGGTTGTCACGCAGAACTCGATACCCGAACCCTATGTGCCCCTTACTAGCACAGGGGCTTCAACAGACAGTCGACCTCCTCCAAACTACACCCCTCCCTCCGCGAGCTCCCACCTCAGAAACGATCGAACAAGACTTGTTCTGCGAAGTCGGTGGCACTCCACATGGGTGGGGCACCACTACCTCAGAATGTGATGTTTCTGCCGTTTAGTAGGTCTGGACTCTGCACAGTCTCCTGCTCTTGTCGGATGCTCCTCTTATGAGAGCTCTCAGGCTCACTCTTCTGCCGGTTTGCAGGATTTTCTGAGGTTGCCTTCCAATCCTGAACGACCAGAGCCCGCATAACCAGACTTGACACCAAAACTTTTGTCACTGAGGCCCCTCGAACAAAAACTGCCTCCTCGACAAAATCAGCCGAGCTTTTGAGGGGGCATAGTTTAGATGGAACTAGAGGCCGCTCAATTTGATGGCTCAGGTCTCGGACATGCTCTTGATATTCAAAAATGTATGTGTGTATGTATGTATGTACGTATGTACGTATGTACGTATGTTTGTACGTATGTACATATGTATGTATGTATGTATGTACGTTTATGTCTATGTCAAATTTACATAGACATAGACATAAACATACATACATACATACATACGTTTAAACGTAAATGTGTATGAATGTTTACATGTATATATGTCTATGTCTATGTATATGTACGTACACATTGCTATATACATATACAAGAAGTTGCATCTCCTGTTCGTACTTGCTTGGTTTAACCGCTTGTTTTACTGCTACATGTTCAGCTCTTCAATGGCTCAATGGCTGCTACCAGAAACGCTTTCTGCCGTGTCGCTGAGTTAGGCTCAAGGTGTAGCCGAGGGCTTCGGGGCTAAGACAGGCAGTCTGTCAGAAGCAGGACACCAGTTTCGCCTCAAACGTCATGCTCGAGGGTTTCGGGATTCAGGGCGCAGGTGCGCACTTCACATCCCGAGCCCTGTATCTTGAAATCCCCACCCAAGGACCGCCAGTTTCGTTGGAGGATGCGGAGCGCCGCGAAGCTCCTGCTTGAGTACTCTGGGCTTCAAGATGTCACATAATTTATTGGCCAGTAACTGGCCAGAAAGGAATCAACAGTTCGACCATTCGGTGGGAAACGAAAAAGGACAGTGCAGGGGATCTGGGTTCCATTACACTCCGGGCTTCACAGCAGCCGCAGGCATCCATCAAAAAGATAGTTGGCGAACCCTCCATTCAATCACTTTCGCAATGTCAGGAATGATCCCCTGGAGCTGCAGGATCATGCCCAAACTGCTACACGAAAGTGCTGACTCCACAAGTCATGAAGACTCCCCACACCCAGTTTTGCTTCAATTTTCGAACGCAGTGAGGGATTAGGTCTGGTGGGCTTCGGGTGGCGTATTCAGGCGAGATGTCCCCTAGATCCCTAGTTATGCTGGCTCTGCGGGTTCAATGGACGAGCATTGCCGGTGACATTGCCGAACCTTTGGCTTCTGGATGCAAAGGCCAGTTTCGTGATGGCGATTGTCTACCTCAAAGAAAGGATGCGATAGATGAGCAATTGACTCTCTCGTGAAGCAATCTTGAGTTTGCTCATTGCCTGGATATCACATTGCAAAGCTTCCTCCTCCGATCCGTCTGCATCAGCCTCAGCCTCGAACTCGGCAAACTGGTCGAGCTGGTAGTTGCTTGACGCCCTTAGCACGAAGGCTTGGTACTTGGAGTCTCAGGAAAGGTCAAGTTTTCTGAGAAATACCACCACCGACTAAACGATTCATGGAGGCTCGCTCATCAAGTGAATACATGGTGTTAGAAGGCGTAAATACTATCGTCTAGTCACGTTGGATATGCACGAGGGTAGTTACAGATGAAGAGACACAAGGGAACAGGTCAACGGAAGTGAAACAACAGGAGCTCACATGTTAGCTGCATGGAATGCTGGACTAAAACCGGTCAGTCGCATGCTGTAGTCTGCTATACAATGAGAAGCTATGTTGTTACACAACCGTGTAAAAAGTGTGACAAAGGGGATGTTCTTCTGTGATATTATGTTTGCGTGTATGCACGATCGGCCACCATGGCAGCAACACATATACTGTTTGTGTTGGGACACATGCGGGGATGAAGCAGAGCAATGAATGACATCATGCATCGAACCGCACCAAATCCTGCTCTGTCATGCTACACTTTCCGGGCACCAAGCCCAACACTACCACTTGTCGTGGGAAAGGATAGTGTGCATTGCATAGTGGTATGAGTGCATTATGAAGATATGGAACGTGACAACAGTGCAAGCCGCAGACGTGCATAGAAATCTACGAACGCATGGGCAGCGATATCCTTCTCCAAGAATCATGACGCTGGAGCTCGAAACAGGAAATCGGATCGAGCCTGAAGCAGCCGTTTGTAGTGTTGGTGTACCGGTTGGAAGAGAACGGCTCGGTGTAGGCAAAACGGCATAATTTCAACCTGGAGCAAGGTTCAATCAAGCTCGGAATCGCCGCTGTTAGAACCCAGAACACACGTGCCTGTAAAGATCCAAAATCCATCTTAAACCTTTTGCATCAGCCCCCCAAGCACTGCTTGAACGAATAGCAGCGCATTCATTGGAATGTTCATACAAAATGAACACCTACTCCCGTGGTGTAGTGCAAACTGACTACATCTGCCTGCCGACAGGAGAGGTGCTGTAGAAGCTTAGGTGTGGGTGGGCTGAATTGTCGACACCCGACATCAGCCCCGATTCAATAAACCATCTTCCACAGATGCGAGCTCAGGTAACCTTAGTGAAGCCTGATTTGTGGCAGTCATGAACATTTCGATCCTAACAGTGACAGCTGCTCTTCTGTTCCGACCCGGTCCTGTGCTACCATGAGCTAGCAGTCCTTGTTGCAACTTATGTTCAAGAGCCTTTTCCTCCACGCTCCATTGGTAAGCAAACACTGCTGCAAATCCGCATTTAGTCTTCCACTGAACCCCTCACACTGGGTAGATATGCCGAAGTCTGATACTTAGTTCGTAACGTCGCAAAGAAGGAATCAGTTACAGCAAAGCAGAACTGCCCGAGGCACCAATGCCGTGCAAGATTGCCGACTCCATCTCGATCAGACTTGGCACCTCTTTACAGTTCTAGGGTTGAGGGCTTGCCGGTCTAGCGTAGATTATCTGAGCCAGAGAATTGAGCGCGATACCCAAATGCCAGGATAAGAGCTGGGACGGGTTTCACACGCAGTAAGCTGGGCGCATCTGCCGGAAACTTTCCGTATACACCTGCGCACACATGTCTACAGCGGCATGACATCTGAGGAAGCGAACAGAGAAATGAAGTGATGGACACGAGGCTTGTCAAAAAACGTGACATCTTGAAGGAAACGATCGTATTGCCCCAACTACACCATCCGGAAACCCGCAGCAACACTGCCAAAATCTTCATCCATCGCACACAGTTCCACCCGTCCAACACCTCTAAAAACGCCCAGTATCTCTTCAGCCCAACTGCTCGACAGCGTTTGTTTTCGAAGCAATGTGTGCAATCTGACTAAGTCTCGGTCATGTCCACGCGGAAGCCGCGGAAGACTTTGTTGCTGACCCTGGATATTCTCCCACACGTCCCACATGTGTTCCCCACTTAAGCCTTGAACACACCCACTATTGTGGGAAGACAAGGAACTAAAGGCCAATTCCTTTGCTCCTGCTGACAATCACAAGCTGAATCAAGAAGCCAAAACACTTACGACCCAGAGTCACAAGACGCACCTTAACACCTTGTGCGGCTGTCGGCGCATGCTTCGTGTTGCCAGCACCAGTGCCAGGCCCGCCGCCACCAGCAACCGCCCCAGGAGGCAGCGCCAGTGCGGCCGGATTCTCTGCCAGGCCCTGGAGACACCAGGTCATGTCGCGTTATTGGGATTTCGGACGTACCATCAAGAACGTGACAGTTATAGAGTTATAGCACAAGGAAGGACTGATTTTGGAGACTGAAGAGGCCTCGGAGTGTTGCATTCTATCAGGCTACTACTACGCTTTGTCCTGTTATGCTGTCTTTTGTGCCGTGTTGTAGTGGAACACTTGAGCACTTGTTCTACGAGTCTGATTCTACCAGCCCAGATCACGTGTATCCTGTTTTGTATTACAACTCATTTTACTTCGCAGAAACCATGCTGATGAGGCAATGACAGCTGAAGCGTGAACCTTCACATTTGGCCGTCGAAACCCAAACTCAGCAAGCAGGCCTCTGCTGTAAAGTTTGCGAGTTCTGGAACTGCTAGACCAGTACGATGCCAGAGGGCGCCCGTCCCTTCAACCCCAGCCCGATGGCAAGCTGCAAGACGGCTTGTCTGCGGTCTCACCACTGCACATACGTGCATTGGGTCACAGGATTGGGCGCGGAGCGCGCTTGGGTTTGGGGACGGATGTATTGTTTCGGGCTTCCGGCAGCTTGTGGTTCCATGTGCACTCGGACCGCCGATTAGATGCCCTTGCTAGCATCTTCTAGCGCGAGTTCTTAGATTGTACCGCTTTCCCTTGAACGCACCCTTCGCTGGTTCAACACTATTGAAAAGGACACCCCGATCTGCACCTCAAGCGTCTTCGCTCCAGGCTTTGAGTCGTAAGTCTTGGCGTGAAACTTGCCGTCCTCCCACGGGAAAGTCTAAGTTTGCAGGCTTCTTGGATTCTTGTCGGGACCGGGAAGTCTGCAACAACAACGATCAAGAAGATAGAGAAGCAGGAACAAAACAAACAACTAGAGTCATATAAAACGACATGCACATGATTCTTGTCATATTGATGGTTTCACGGTTCTGACAGTGCTGATGATCATCGTTATGATGATCATGATGAAAATCCGGAGGAGTTGGAGGAGGGAGAAGGCTAATGATGGTGTCAATGCCAACGGTGGTACGAGCTACCCAGCAACATTCGAAGTGACACGGAACAAGCTTAATCACCGCTGGTGCCTACGACATTGCTTCATTTTCGTGCAGTACGTCCTGACAGTGCTCTGGGCTGCAGCGGCCAACATGATACGAGAAACAGTGCTTGTCATATGTCAGATAGGCTCCATTCTTCTGCAGGCAAGTTCTTCAGACGTAAAGCAGCTGCATTGCCACATTATGGCGGCACTGAGACACGCCGACAGCAAGCTGACCCTACAGCAGCTGCATCAGTAGTTGCGGAATAATATCAACAGCCATCGCGACGAGCGCCACCACGAGAGCCACCATCTTTTCTTTGCCATAAGTAGGTGTAAAGCAGCTTCGTACTCGCCCCGCATGTCTTCATTCAGCATCTGTTGATGCTCACCCTTCCTCCTCCCGCATAGGCCTTGTTGCAATGTGAGTCTGCAGAGCTCGTGCTTTCGAGCCGGAAAAGAACTTCTTGTGTGATGATCGAATGGTAGCTATCCAACTCCCGAGACTGGTCCGTCGTGCCGCCTCCTTCGATGAATTTGGCGACCATTTCATGATCACCACTGCCGGCTGGGGCCCCTATCGTCGCGACCTTTCGGACTATCCCCGGCTTCTTTTCGCCGTTGCCCTCGTTCCCGAAGGTAAGGCCCGCAACTTTTGGGAGGGGTGGTCGAGGCTGGCAAGGATTGGTCGACAGATGTTGGCAGAAGCTCAAGTTAAGCAGCCTGGCCCCGCCCCCACCTTGAGCGAGGAGCGCGTGCTATGTCCTTCTGCCGGCGAAGCAAATCGCTTGCCTCAGGCTGGGTCAAGTCAAGCTGCCAAGCAACGACTGCGCCGCCTGAACTGAAACTCCTCCGCATGGCAAGCCCAGCCCTCACACATCTGACTTCCCAAAACAAATTCAAAAACGATGTCCGCTGCACGTGCTTCAACCGGTGAAACCTGTTCAGCAGCTACTGCGTCATCATGAAGCACGGCCTTCATGATAGCGAACGTGCAACTGTAGCTTGAGCAAACCCAGGAATGGCCAAGCATCTGCTGTGGTGTTTCTTGTCCGCTCGCACAGCCAGAGAGGCACTGTGCTGGAGCGACTTCCTAAGCTACGGGACCAGGTCAACGTGTTCGCAA
The DNA here is from genome assembly GCA_003297005.1 of Symbiodinium sp. clade A Y106. Classification (NCBI taxonomy): domain Eukaryota; class Dinophyceae; order Suessiales; family Symbiodiniaceae; genus Symbiodinium; species Symbiodinium sp. clade A. The sequence continues at coordinate 23,320 of BGNK01004177.1, forward strand.
AACAATCCAGGGTTTGCGGTTACAGATCGGCCGAAGTCCAAGGACAGAGTCTACTGAAATCTCTTGTCCTACTAAGCTCAAGATATTTATAGGCATGCAACTCATCAAGTCCAAGCCCTCTCATCTGTCACATACGGAACTGGTAGCTATCTGCAGCGACTCCAACAGAAGGAGAACCTGGATGCTGCAGGGGATGCGGATGTGCTTTCGGAGTATGGAAATGGCACGAGGCTCGCAGCATCGAAATCAAGTCTTGAAACCTTCAATGTTGAAGCCCTGCGGCCAACAGAGTCTTAAGCGCCGCTACCCAAAAACTTAACCCATCGCACATGGCTAAGCCCGAAACCCTCAGCCCAGCATCTTGAAGCCGGTACTCCTTCAACCAATCTGAGAAGAGGTGCAGCAGACGATCGTGCAGCTGAGCGCAGTGTTTTGCGAGGAGCGCATCCAAGCGACCTCGATTCCACATCGGTGATGAGCGCTCTTTTGATGCGGTTGCGCTCTTGACGGTCTTAACATTCTTCACGTGATCGGCGCTGCTCTACGAATGACTCGCTGGCATTGGTGACAGTGGCAGACTCCTCAAGAGAAACCCCAGTGCACAGAAAAGAAGGGGCAGGTCCTCGAAGTGTTATCATCCACTGCCCCCATCACCACGATCAGCACAACCAAAACCACCACCACCACCACCATCATCGTTATCGCCATCATCAGCATCACCATCATCATCATCATCATCATCATGATCAATACCATCGCTATCATGATCATCATCACCAGCATCAGATCGCTGTTACTGTTCTTCCAGAGGCGGGGCGATGAAAGTTGACAGTTCAATTCTAGTGCGAGGTCATGATTTCGGCTTACCTTCACCTTCAGGTTGTGGGCTGCGCGCAAAGGGTTGGGCTGCAGGGTACAAATTTCAGGGCTTCATGTGCAAGCATTGTCCTGGTAGCAGGCCAGGTGCAAGCAGAAAAACAGCCACGGCAAGCACATGCCGCGCACTCTACCTACTGCGGTTTCATGTAGGATGCTCTTTCGAGCATGGGCAACTTTGAGCATCATACCGAAAAAAGATCATCACGAGCCACCCTGACATGTACTGGTCTTCATGAGAGGTCAAACCGACGTGGCACCGAGAGGCTTTCGAGCATGTCGACCTCCTCCGGACCTTCGTTACGCCGGCGGCATCGGGATGTTGTCACAACTGCAAAAAATACGAACTGCCACCAGGCAGGTGATGCCACCACGCTGCAACCCTCAACACCGCAGCAAAGCTACCGGCAAAATGAACCCGCGGCATCTGCTGCGCACAATGTGTTGTTCGAACTTCAAGCTTCAAAGGTGACGCAAATTCGGCTAATCCTGTGGTACTGTCAGCACATCAAAACGAGTCAAAGCCGCGATGTTAGAGACCGGTTGAAGTGCGTGAAAAGTGACGAGTCACCGATAATAAGGGAATCGACATTGAACATGACAGCTAGCACAAAAGCCTGAAAGGGCCCTGGGGCAGTCGTGCAGCCACCTGTAGCCACGTGATCTGATGAAACGCATTAAGTCGGGAACAAACGGTGGCACACACCGCGGCGATGCGACGAGTCATCCCTGAAGCCTTGCTTCAATGCCCTTGCCCTGGAGGCTGCAAGCGTCGAAATGCCTAGTGCTGAAGCCACAGACGCTAAGAGCAGACGCGGGGCCGATTGACTTCACGACGGCCGCGGTCGTGTCCTGCAAGGAAGTGCGATCGCCCGGAGAGCCTGAAGGTATCCCAAAGCCTAAGCCCTACTGAGGCGGCTACCCATGTCTTCAACCCTGCGATCGCCTGAACCCATCCAAGCCTAGGCCCTCAGGGTGACCCACCCTGAGCCTGCTAAAGAACTTCAAGGAGCATCGCCGAATCCCAAAAAACCTCCTTTACCGAAGAGGCACCTCCCAACCATGCGCAGGCCGCGAAGCCGCCATGCCCAGGCAACCGCTTCACAGCTTCAGGCCAGGGCCAAGGATGTGTAAGGCCTTTAGGGATGATGGCGGCTGCCTTGTCTGGGTTCGAGGGCTTCGGATTTGCGGTGAAGGCTTCGAGGCTGACGGAGCCACAAGACCCAGGTATTCATGAGTCTTGCTCGCGTTGTGTCGGTATGTCAGTATGGCTTCGCAAGCAAGGATCTAACAATAAAACGTAGCCATTTTCGACGAGACATCCCGACAGGCCCTAGCGACGGCAGCTTCTTCGGGCCTTCCACATTCAGGCTGCAGGATCTTGGCCGAACCACATCACGTGACATCCGAGAACCAGCTCATGTAAAGGCGCGGACTCTTCGTGCAACTCCGAGCCTGAAGCCGCTGAAGCGTGCTTGGATCAACCAGTTTAGCATTCTTTCGAGCAAGCTCGGCATTCCCAATGTGCTCCACGTCAACAAGCTCTCGCAAGCGCATCGGTGCTCTCAGCAGTGTAAGACTCTTGCATTTGGCATTTCGGCTTTTTTAGGATTTCAAGGGGTGAGGGGAGTACAAACCCTTCTACACACACATGCACGCGTTCCTGAAATTACAGTGTCACCTGACCCTCCGTACCCGTCTGGGGTCTGCTGCATCCGTCTGGATCCTTGCGCTATCGTATATTCCGTCGCATCTATGTCTCTTCGTATGCATGGTCGCGGTGTTGAGCGCTCTCCTGCGATTTTTCCCATGTTCCTTCATGTCCTTGTACGTTCCATCTGAGGGTGGGCATGTGCACGCGTGGAGACCTTCAATAGTCTTCCGGCAACTTCGCATTGACACATGCCCGTGGAACTGCAGATGCTTCGGTTCTACTACGCATGCCAAGAGTGGCATAGTTTTGCCACTCAAACAGCTGAGTGTACATGCTAGCATGTCAATCCTCTATTCTACGGTACTGCAGGAGGCTTTTCCGCAAAAGATAACTGTTAATGCTAGTTTCGTCACTGTTCGTTCGCTATTGTCGGCCAGCAGATGTTGGGGCCAACGACCAATGCTACTGGTGATGATGATTGCTCAGAGACACTAAGTTTGCTGAAGACTGTGCACGAGCAAACAGATTCAAACAGTGATTACTAGTGTTCTAGTGGGTGCTGTACTCACATGTGTATGTATGGTCGATTCTTGCACGCGCGCGGAAGTAGAGCGGTCTTCCATGTTGAAATTTCCAACTGCATAGACACTGTTATGTACTAGGTACCCGTGTATACTTTCAGATGATTCTAGACGTTGACATCTATTCCTGTTGCCGTTTCACACAAGGTATTCGACAGTACAGCTGTATCCGGAAGACCTTTTGCTAAAGGTTGACAGCTACGAGCTACCACTGCCCATGCTGGCATGTGCAAGTGTACCCTGTTGTCTTCTGCACTCTTTTCTGCGGCACATCTCTCCAAAGTACTAAGACTTGCTGCTCCGCAATGGCACCTTGATCGTTGAAGATCCCTAGCATGCGTTGCTTTATCCTCCTTTATTGCAAGTGACATTTCTCAACGCCCCACCATATACTATCGCAGTGTAACGTTATGTGTATGTATGTGTAAAAACAACAAAATATACACGTATGTATGTATGTATGAACTTTCTCTGCGCGAGCTGCAGGGTGAAGAAACGATATGTATGTATGTATGTATGTATGCATACATACATCTGTCTGTCCGTCCGTCCGTCTGTCTCTCTGTCTCTCTGTCTCTCTGTCTCTCTGTCTCTCTGTCTCTCTGTCTCTCTGTCTCTCTGTCTCTCTGTCTCTCTGTCTCTCTGTCTCTCTGTCTCTCTGTCTCTCTGTCTCTCTGTCTCTCTGTCTCTCTGTCTCTCTGTCTCTCTGTCTCTCTGTCTCTCTGTCTCTCGGTCTCTCGGTCTCTCGGTCTCTCGGTCTCTCGGTCTCTCGGTCTCTCGGTCTCTCGGTCTCTCGGTCTCTCGGTCTCTCGGTCTCTCTGTCTCTCTGTCTCTCTGTCTCTCTGTCTCTCTGTCTCTCTNTCTCTCGGTCTCTCGGTCTCTCGGTCTCTCGGTCTCTCGGTCTCTCGGTCTCTCGGTCTCTCGGTCTCTCGGTCTCTCTGTCTCTCTGTCTCTCTGTCTCTCTGTCTCTCTGTCTCTCTCTCTCTTTCTCTCTCTCTCTCTCTCTGTGATTGGTGCGTTTGCGACACGAGAGTCGCAGAGTTTACAAAGCATAAGGTATGTCCTTTGTCGGCATTGTCTGCTCCTACTACTTATCATTGTTGTGTACTAACATCTACTATTGGTCTGCTACCCATGGAGCCTTAGCTCTTTGTTGCTGCAGCATGCAGCCCAAAGCCCATAGTCGATCCGGCAATTCCTGGACCCTAAACCCGCGACAGCCAAAGTCTCTCAAGATCCGAAAACCAAACACTGCCACCTTAATCCCAACCCGCGGGCTGGACGTCCCGAACGTACATAAATCTCAACCGTATAGATCCACGCGTTTAGGAGTCAAGGTCAAATAAGTTGTTGGTACTACGACGACTACGGTTTACTCCTACTGGCCGTACTCCTGTTCCTACCATGGCGACAACCAGGACGACCAGTGCCAGGTTACAGGGTACGGGTTGGCTTGGCCTTTCTATGCACGAAAGCCTACCCACGATCCCTGCAAGCTGCGATGTGGTACTGCATGCATCCAGGTTTGCTGGGGATCGTCCAGGCCCAAGCTGGCAGTTCTTGGCTGTGGGGTGGTGTGCTATTTCAAGATGGGGAAGTCGCAGAAGCACATTAACCAGAACCCTGCCGGAGTTTCCAAGCCAAGTACAGTAAACCCATATATCGACCCTTTCTTCTGGAATCCCTACTACAGTGCTTCCAAGGTTCCCATGTGTATCCACCAACGTGCTTCGGAAAGTGTCAGTGGTACTGAGAACCCTACTAAAGGTGGCCCCGGTCATGGTCGCAAAAATCACTATATTATATGGGAGTTTCCGAGAATTAGGGGTACCGTATTTTTGGATACATATTACGGTCCCCTATTTTCGGAAACTCCCATATGAGCTAGCCTGCCCTGTACTGCTGTGTCAACAACGCTAGGGGTCTCAACAGTTCTTGACATGGGAGTTTCCGAAAATTGGGGGCCCTAATAGAGTACCCTAAATAGTAGGATCCTTATTATAAGGACCCCAATATAAGGTACCCCTAATTTTCGGAAACTCCCATATGGATTTGGTGTTGTGGCTTGGAAGTTGTGGGTTTGGGCAGTATTCTTCTCGTCTCCTTGTACGGAGGTGGTCGGATCACATTGAGAGGAGGTTCAAGCAGAGCTTTGCAGGATGGGGATTGTAGCTGCTAGCACAGTAAGGCTTCCAGAACAGGTGCTAACGAGTGAAATCATAAAGACTTAGGGTTTGGGCGGTTTGGGGTTTAGGTTTAGTATGAGCTCATCTACGTGAATATTGGGAGCTGAAAATCCCCGACAAAGAAAGAGCTCAAATAAGAGGCATTCTGCTAGTTGTGTCAGTAAACTCTGGCCCCGCACTGCGACCGGATACCGACACCACGTCGAAGTTTCTGTGCAGCTTCAGCAATGTATAAGCTCGTCTGGATGAACCTGGAGGCACTGATGCCAAGACATGTCCTCCAGCAGCAGCTTCAAGCGGTAGCCTGCAGGTTCAAAGGAACCCTTAGCGTACTTGCCAAAAGAACTATTGTAGAAACCCCTACAGCAACCCTGAAAGGAACCCTCAAAGCAATCCTGCTGGGAATGTTTATTGGTGCCCTTATAGGAGCCCTCGTCGTACCCCTGCCCTCAAGGAGTCCCTAAAAGAAACTATTGAAGGAACTCTTCAACCGTAAGCATCCATACCTCTTGCCAAGGCCGTGTGCGTTCCGCCAGCCATTGTGGTGAGTGACACTCGTTTGAAAGGGTAATCCTACAGCCTAGGGTTTAGGCTTTGGTGTTGAACACCTCAGCGACCTCAGAGCCTTAATCGCAATACCTGGCACCTGCGATCATGAACTTTCAACTCGAACGTTTGGCATGTGATGTCTGACCAAACGCAAAACAGCCAGCAAGCAAAAATCAAGCCATTCTAAATACTGCATGAAACCCTTTAAAACCCTATGTGCAAATCAGAGACAACACTGTGAAACCCTATAAACACCTTATGAAGCCTTCTAACTCCTCGTGAAACCCCATATAAGCCCTTTATTGACCCTTTACGACCCAGGCTGTTTGCTTGCCCTAAACCCTGCACCCCCAGTCATAGGTATTTCCAAACTAGTGCCGGCTTTTTCTATCTGTCCGACGACGATAGATGCACAGGCTAGCCGGCTGAAGTCTGTTATCGGGAGTGACAAGTACGACTTAGTCGTTAAACGGCCGTACTCGCGTCCAGTTAATGTATTTCGTAGTTGCCCTTTGCCAGTTGTGAATCCACAAGTTGCGTGGAATTTGTACTGCCAACGCCACAGACAGCGAAGGCGGTGATGTAATTTGATGGAGTCAATTAGGAATTCACTGCCTCGTTAAGGATCTCCTGCGCTCTTCTCGCATGGGACGTCCGATGACATCTTGCATAAACCCCTAAACCCCTAAAACCCCTCAACCCCAAACCCTAGAAGACCTTGAAGCCCTAGAAAGTGTATAACCCCTTCTGACACCCTGCAGAACCCCCAAGGCCATCTGCTTTGTTTACCTCATCGGAGAGCTTCCGCCTCGCCGCCTCCGCGCAGCTGTAGCAGCACAGGCACTGGTCACGTCGCTCGGACAAGAGAAGGGATGAGGGTTTAGAAGTGCTCGGGGTTTTGGGGTTTTTCGGATAGAGGGTCTAGGGGTTTAGGGGTTGGGGTTTTGTGGTCTATGGTTTAGGGGTTTAGGATGATTTTGGGCGTAGAGGCCCCAGTTGCCAAAGGGTTAGGGGTTAGGGTTTGAGGGGATTCGTGTTTAGGGGTTTGTGGAGAATGCCCGGAGAGAAGCTCTCGAAGGTTTGAAAGGATACGTTAAGGGATTGTCAAAGGTGCGGAGCTTTATGGGCTTGTATAAAGATCTTATCCGGTTTGATCGGGTCTTGAATGATCTGATATGTCCTACAGTGAGGGAACAGTCACTGCAAATAGGGGTTTAGGGCAGTGCTCGAGCCTAAGCTTTCGACCGGACTATCTTGAGCTCACGATCTGGGTTTCAGATTGGTTCGGGCTTGGGGGCTTGTGTGATTCGGGTCGAGGGCGCCGTATTTTGGATTTTAGGGCATGGGGTTTAGGGTTCGGGGGATTGTGGATTAGTGTGGAGGCTGATGGGCTTCTGGTGCTTGAGGGATGAGTGCGCAAGTAAAACACGAGGCGCTGAACCGAAACCCTGCGCTTGCTCTTAGGGTTCCCATCAGATTTGGTATAGGGTTTTGTGGTGTCGGGTTTTGGTGCTCCAAACCCTCCGTCGCAACCTTACACCCGAATCCCAAAAACCCAGGAGACGAAACCCCGAACCGCCCCAAAGACCTCAAAGCCCCTTAAGGTTCAGGGCTCGGGGGCTTTACGGTACAGTAACCTGGTACTTGTACTGCGTAAATCCCTGCCCACTTCTAGAGATCTAGAAATCGAACCTTTGGTGTTTTGGCCCCTAAACCCTCAAACTTGCTCAGGCCGCGAATCCTCAATCCACATGCATTGCAGCTCCAGGGTTTCGGGTCCGTTTATGATTCTATCTGGGTTCCTCTTCGGGTTCGACAAGTGTACTACTATGAGAGGTTTATAGGGTGCAAAGGGTGCTATACGGGTTCCCTTACGGGTTCCCCTACGCGTTCCCTTAAAGGTTCCCTTACAGGTTTTAAAAGGGTGCCCATAAGTAACTTATAGGGTGTTCGCCCCTCAAACCTGAAGCCTGCCAAAGGTGTTGGACAGCTGCGCTTACACTGGTTCTTCTCCGGCCGCCGGGCCGCAAGAACCCCCCCCTCCCCCAAAGACTCAGCCTGAAGGCCCCCCGACAGCCCTAATTCCGGAGACCCTGAATCTTAATCCAAACTCCGGAATCCCAAAAGTCTCAGTTGTAGTAACATCTTAACCCCCAAGCCCTCTGAATCCCTACACTGTTACACCCTCAGCTCTAATGGCTGCAGTTTGAGGCCTTTCAACCCGCCTACAGTCTTCGCCGTTCCCTTTTGTTTCTGTGTTTTCTACTATAGGATCCTCACTCCGCCATAAAGAGGGGCTGCTGTACCCCACAAAGAATTGGAGACTATAGACAAAGCCTCAGACCCAAAGAAACAACCAAGAACAACGTAAGCCTCCAATAATTCCCGGAAGCCCTTGAAGCCCCATGAACCCGGCAGGGATGGTTTAAGGATTGACATGATCGAAATCTTGTTTCACAGGAAAAGTACGGCCTGTAGGCCCTTGAAGCCGTCTGTGTAGCAGTCCAGGAAGAGAGAGAGACTTTGACATTTTCCTGTCAGTGTTTCCCTGTGCTACCCAGAGACTAATTGACCTATAGTTTGCAGCCCGAGTACTGGCCCCAAGTAGCAGGAAGAAAAGTTCCAAAGCCCCTCATGTGGACCCCTGTGCTAAGAGCCTACAACCCCCCTTCACTCTTATGGGGATTGTGCCAGGGATCTGAAAAGCAAGGGGTTTTTAAGGATTGGGATTGATTTATGACGGGTTTGACATGAACGGCTGACTCCTCAACCCTAAGGCCCGGCACATCTGGACACGAAAGGGATAATCCCCTATGGCCCCCACACCCGCAGGCTCCAGAAATTGAAGCCTAGGATCCTGAGCCAGCCCGAACAGAAACCCCCCCCCCCAACCACGCCATTGCAAAACCGTAACCAAATACAGTGACAGCTCAATGGTCATAAGAACAATGCTGTTGATGAACATCGCAAGAGTAATACGAAACAACGCAGCTACACTCCCTGAGGCCTTGAGCCTTAAAGCTCCTCTAAGCCCCCCAATTGGTTGGGGAGGCTCTGCTTCAGCTGGCAGACGACAACCTGCCGGCAGGCAAGGACTTGAGAGTGGTTCAAGGGAGATTGCAAAATACTTTGTCGTTTAACTATGCAAACCAACCCTTGAACAAAATGAAAGTTTGATACTGTCAGCCTAGAAATTGTGCAACGAAGTTTTGGGGTTGCTTTACGGGTCCTTGCAGGGTGACTGAGTACGGTATACGGGTTATTATACTGGCGTCTCAAGCTGTGACAAGCGCGCGATCGACTACTTGTCAAACGTGTCACATGCAACGGAGTGACCTACGGAAGGAGGGTGCGAAGGTGTGGTACAAGAAGTCGCCACAGCTTTTGCCGAAGAGACTGACGAAGAGGCTCTGCAAACGCTGGCGGGGGAGCTTTCGAAGGGCCAGCGTGGACTGCCACCAAAGGTAGCTAGGGTGGCATCGGGGGAAGCCTTACTTCGCCGGTGTTGGACCATGGCCTACAACACTGGAACGGATCCAACTGGTAGGCAGGGGCGACACCCTACGGTTACAGGTGGGCGTCGAGTTTGGCGCTTCATCAACTCCAGCACTCCGTCACTACAACTCAGTGTATGCCACTCAGGGCGGTGCTGCCAGCGATGAAGGCTGTCTCATCTTGTGGGAAGCTTGTATGAGGTGGCCCTAAAAAACGGAACCCGTGCGCGCACTTGAAATCCTTCAGCCCTTACAAGAGCCTTATCTTAAAGGAATCCTGAATCCCTAAACTGTAAACCCTAAAACCATGAATCCTAAACCCTAGAAGCCTAAAACCCTGAATCCTGAACCCTATACACCCTAAGACTAAGACCTTGAATCCTTAACCGTAAAAACCCTAAAAGCCTGAATCCTAAACCGGACAACCCTAAAGCCCTGAATCCTAAATCCTTAAACCCTTAAGCCGTAAGACCCTGAATCCCAAATCAGAAAACCCTAAAACCCTGAGTCCTTAAACTCTTAACCCTGGCCCTAACTCTCTGAATTTAAAATGCTGAATCAATCCGTAAATCCCCAAGTCCGACTTGCCCGAGCAGGTCGAAAAGAAACAAGACCTGCTCTGCTCCGACGCGGCCCGGGATCTCAGCCGCCATTCTTTACAGGTCTCGGAGCTACAGGCAGCATTGAATAGTTAGGCACGGCTTAACTGTTTCTGATGGTTCAAGCCGAAGTAATGAACACTCGCAAGACGCGCCAGGTACACTCTGACAAACTCTGCTCAAAAAGCCTTCTGAAACGGTTTATTAGTTAATTGCCAATACTATTTTGGGGGCTCCTTATTATAATATACCCCAAAACCCTATTCTAAGGCCCCTACATTAGGAAGCAGTTCGTCCTAAGGCCCCCCATTCACTAGCCTCAAACCCGAAAACCCGAAACCCAAGCCCAAAACTCTAAACCCCTAGAAGCCCTCGCAGTAACCATGGAACCCTACAAGACCCTATCAATCCCTACTTCCCAAGCCCTGATGATTTCATGTGCCCCAGGTCAAGGCCACACCGCTGGTGGCAGAGATGGCTTGCCTCTTCGAGACGGCGGTGGACAGCAGTGAAACCGTTTTTCTTCTTGATGTTTCCTAAGCCCTAAACCCTAAACCTGAGTGTTTTAGACTTCAGAGTTCGAAGCTTATACCCGGCAGGGCAATCACTTGCTTAAGGTCAGGGGGGTCAGAGTAAGATGGCAGGTTTAGGGTTGAGGAATCGCGATTTCAGATTGTAGTGCACAGGCATGGATGCCGATGCAACGGTGCTATCAAAATCTTGCTTTGGCAGGCCTCATGCGCATGTTGCGAAGTACAAATGTAGACTTCAGGCCAACACACGCCCACGGGTGGATAGACAAGTGCATAATTGCGTACGTATGTAGATATTTACGTTGTATGTCGTGGAGTGGAGTGGGATGAAACGGAATGCAATGTGGTGTAGTGTAACATACTGTACCTTAACCCAGACTAACATCACCTAAACGGTTCTAATCTACTCTAAGCTAAGCTGGTTTCTATCTTACCTACGTAATCCAATCTAATCTAGGTACCAAGGTATGCATGCATGCATGTAAATGTTTGCTGACGTGTATATATGCTTTGCTGGTTCGTTGATTGCTTGGTTTTTGTGTTGAGATTTCATCTATGTTGCGGACTGCAAGCACAGGAGTTCCAGGATTTGTTGAAGGGTCCTGATTGAGTTTTGACAAGGTTTTTTTAGGCTTCTGGGGTCTCTATTGGTTTTAGAGCTTCAGCATTTCAGAACCCTAAGCACCCAATTCAGAACCCTAGGCACCAAACTGTCCCATCCTAGCCTTGAGGAATTGCCCTACACTCCAAACCTCCGAGTTCAGGGTAAGGGTGCACCCGAGCTACAGTAGGGCTTCAAGCTGAAAAGCTTCAAAACCCTACAAACCTGATGAACCCCAAGCTCCTCAGTGACGAGGCCCTCAAGCCGCACTGCACCACGCAGGAGTGTGAGTTCATGTTCTTACTGGTTTGTGGATACGTTGCGCCCTTAGCCTGTGCGAGCAATGTGGCAGGAGGTGGATCTTGAGTCAGTGTGCAGACCCGCAAAATAAATATCACATGACTATTCAGGCCTTCATGTTAGTTGTCAAGATTGTTGTCTGCAACCTGGCGGATGTTCTTGCAGCTGTAAGTCTTTTCTGTATGAACTAGTTTTGAGAGTCTTCCCTGGGCAACATCCAAAAACGAAAAGCATGCCTTAACTTGTCAAGATCCGTTCATGAAGACAGATGCGATATCCTCCCTTTCGGGCCCTTGTGCTCCGATCCTGATAAAGGGAGGGAGATTTGGGGCTCATCAGGCTCTACAGGGGAGTTTCCGAAAAGTAGAGTTTAGGGTTTAGGGGTCATTATAATAAGGATCCTACTATTTAGGGTGCTATATTATGGTCCCCTATTTTCGGAAACTCCCACATCAGCCTCAACCCAGTTTCATTGGCAGTGTCGGAGCGGTGCAAAGACTAGATATGACAAGAAATATTCTGGGTGCAAGGTTTAGCCCCAACAGCGTGCCAATTCGAAACCGTTGCAACCCTTGAAACACTAACCCCGAATCCTGAACCCCCGCTCGCGAGCATTACGCATCTAACCTGGAGGCCCTTTTGACAAGCAGCAATATGGGAGTTTCCGAAAACTGGGGGTACCTTATTTTGGGGTCCTTAGAATAAGGATCCTACTATTTAGGGTACTATATTAGGGTCCCCTATTTTCGGAAACTACCATATAGGAAGCCCTGAGAACCTAACCACCCAAACCCCTCAAAGAAACGAAACTACTGAAGCAAAGGATTCTCAATTTTAGGGTCTGTTCCCCGGACTTTGCAAGCTAGGATTTCAACCCCGAACCGCTAGACCCCAAGCCCTTACCCCTAAATTCTAAACCCTAAACCTTTTTAAAACCGCTATACCGTTTTTTTCAAAAACTCTGAACCGTTGGTGGATTCAAAGACTCAGGCCCTAAATGCCCTGTTGTCGCTCGTCGGCTCCCTCCTCGCAGCATGCGGGGCCGCATGCCAAGAGCCGTTGGAAGTTTCCGTTTAGGGTTTCGGGGTTTAGAGTTTAGGGGTTGTTTTCATTTTCATGTTGGATCTTTTGTTTTGAAAGGGGCGGGGGCGGGGGTGTTCTAGCTTGAGTTTTTTAGGGTTTCGGCTTGAAGGCTTTTATGTTGTTAGCATTTGAAATTTGTATTTCATGTTTGTTTCTTTCTGGAGTGTCGTTTAAGGGTTCCCTAAGCGCATCACGTTCCAGAAGTGTGTTTAGATTTGTTTTCAGGGCTTCATGAGAGATACCGACAGCTTTTTGTGGGTGGTCATTGCTGCTCTATGCAGGCTTAGGCTGCCCTAAAGTACTCTTGCTGGCCTGCCACTGTAAGCAAGAATACTAGAAATAAGATACATGATGTTCAAGAGGCAACGGGTGACACTGGGTTTTTTCATCGAGCGACAGTATTTGCAGTATGTTGCTAGGTTTGTGATTTTCGCAAATATATTGTATTAGCTTTACAGGTAACGTCATGTTATGGCCATGGTTCTGGTCAATATCAGTTATGCGCTTCTTATGCATGCTTAGGCTATCAAAACCATGTCGCTTTCCAAAGCTTATGGGTAGCCGTGGCTTCAGCGCTTTGATTCAATCTGGGGCGGTTCTTAAACATTTTCAAACAGAATCCTTAGAAGCTTTGGGAGCCAGTTCAATCGGTTCTTGTTGTGGAGTAGGGATAACTGCCAGAGTGTTACGAACTTTGATACACTATGCTATCTCCCAAATCCTACCTATTCCAATTATTCAGGTCCCCGTATGAGGGGACTTGACCCTGTAAGCAGCGAGACGGGGTAGAGTCAAGTCCCTCCTTAGGGGGATTGAGAACTCCAAACGTAGGGGTCGTCCTGATTTGCAGCTACACCCTATAGGGTTTGCTATTCTAGGGCTTGAGTGGTCGCAGCCTATATTGGGTCCGAATGTACGCTCAACCCGACAAAAAACCTGCAAGACCCTGTGACGACTTAAGCAAGCGATCCTATAAACCACAGAATCCCAAATCCGCACAGACCCTAAATCCCGAATCCCTAAGCCCCAAAACCCCAAACCAGGTGTGGACTAAGCCCCAAAACCCCAAACCAGGTGTGGAACCTGCAAGAGTGGGCTCCCCAGCAGCAGGCATGGACTGGACATGCTGCGGGTGTTGCTTTGGAATTTGCTACCGAACCCCCAAGTCCTAACTTGACACGCGAAACTGTAAACCCTAAAGCCCCCTAAGCCCTAAACCCCTTTTGCCCCAAAACCCCTCAACCCTAAACTCCTAATTAACCGTAAACCCTAAACCCGAATTTTGGGAGACCCTAAACCCTAAACTCTTAACCTTAAAACGCCAAGACCGAAAGCTGAATTGTATACGTTGAACCGACCGCACTTGGGCTTCCAGCGGGTACCGGAGGTTTCTCCGAGGGTTCCTAATCTAGGAACCTGATTAAGAAACCCTGGGCCTATAACCCCCAAAAAAGGTTCCTACATTATAAGGATGATTACAATGGGGACTGTAGGGACTGCTAAAGTCGATACGTTCACGGTAGTATAAGGATTTAGGGTTCAGGGGTTGGGGTTTGGGCATTGCGTTTGTTAGTTTTCAGGGCTTCGGATAGTATGGGGGTTTCGGGTTCAAGGTTCACGGCTGAGGGAACTGGAGCTTGGTGCTTTGGGTCGAGGCGTTTGGGGCTTAAGTTAGCGTTCTCCATGCCGCCTATTGTTCACCAGCCCTACAACCCTACAGCACTAACTTGGGAGTTTCCGAGAATGGGTGACCCTAATATAGTTCCCCAAATAGTAGGATCCTTATTCTAAGGACCCCAAAATAAGGTACCCCCAGTTTTCGGAAACTCCCTGAAGACTTCACTGAACCCAAAACCCTAAGACCCTCCAATTTAGACGGTCTTACGAACTCCGATGAACCCTTCTGGGAGTTTCCGAAAATGAGGAGTACCTTATTTTGGGGTCCTTACAATAAGGATCCTACTATTTAGGTTGGTCCCCTATTTTCGGAAAGTCCCTTATAACACCTCATAGAGGCCGAATAAAGCCGTTTAAATGCTGTGCATGCCTGGGTCTGAAGCTCTCCATGAGAGCAGCGTTTTCAAGCCCGGCCTTCCCTCGGACCAGTGGCGTGAGGCCGCAGAGGCGCGTATTCTTGGGGATGTGGTGGAGGGTTTTTCTCATGAGCTGTAGAGAGGGTTTTGCAAGATTTTATACAGGGTTTTACATGGGGTTTATAGGGTTTTGTAGGGGACTTGCAGGATTTTCGAAGGTTTTATAGAGGGGTTTATTTGGTTTATCAGTTGTCTGCGGGGTTCATCGTAGACCAAAGAAAGGTTAGGTTCTCAGGCTGTATGCCCGACACATCAGAGAAGGGAAAGAAAGATAGTCTATCTATATCCATTTAAAAACCGGAGAAGACCATCAACACCATGCCAATCCATGTAAAGTCCATGTAGTTTCCCCCTATATATGTATACAAATATCTGTTTCACCCGGCTCCAAATCCATACCAAAAACTATATGAGACCAGTACATCGAACCTACATAACCTATCTAAGCCACTTGCACTGTCGGACCGAGCCGAGCTCTCCGGTCTCCACCTACACCACAGAAGCCCTCGAGCCCCAAAGGCCCAAGATTCCAAAGCATCCCAAACCCTAAGACCCCTACCTGCAAACCCTGACAGGAAGCCTGTAAAACCTCGTAACGCCGCATGTGAAGCCCTTCAAAGCCTCATCAGAAACCCTGAAACCAGGTGCTGGTAGGCCTGCGACTCGCCCGGATTGCGGTGGACGCCGCGGCATGCACGACAGCCCTGAGCGCTTGCAGGAGAAACTCTTGTTGCTTTCTCCGATTTAGGCTTAGAGCTACTCCTAAACCCTACTACTACCCCTATGTGCCGGGCACTTAAAACCTGCGAAAACCTGTCTCGAACATGCGAACCTAACCATGACACCAAGCCCATTATCTCCCGATCAGCATTGGCTAAGCTGTTATGTATAACATATTGAATGAGTCCGCGTCGGATGATGCGTGTGCCCTTTTTCCTTGTGATTCGTTGAGTTCCTTTCTGTTGTAGATCTTTTGCCAGCATAGCATGGGACACCCTAATCCCTAATTAAGCGTCCTAAGCCCCCGGCGGTGGCCCTCAAAACCCAACAAGTGCTGAACTCGAAGCCCTAACGAAACCTTAGACCCTAAGCCTAAACCGACATGACATTGAACTCTGAACTCTGATCGACAAGAAAGCTCGCAAAACCCAGACCCTTGCGTCAATAGGCAACACACCCCAAGCCCTCGATCCTGACCCCCGGACAAACGAGCTAAACTACCTCAGAAAGGCCTTGTATAGCATTATTCTCAAGCCCTCTAAAGCTTCTGAAAAAGAATGCACTTAAAAAAGGGGGCCCGAAACCCCGAAACCTTAAACTCTAAAGCTTGGAGAACCAGCAACATTATCAGCGAAAGCCCACAAGCAGGAAGTGCAGGGAGTGGCAACGAGCGCTGAGGCTCTGGGTGGATGCCTCGGCATTTGGCCTTGCCGAGGAGCGAAGTAGAACTGTCAGCGTGGTCAGATTCCCAGGAAGCGCGTGGTGTAGTATTTTCTCGTTACAGGAATCTGCATGATTTCTTTGAGTGCTCCCGTAAGATAGGAGGCCGCGTGGGTCTTTCGGAGTTGCTTGGAACAAGGTCTGCGCAAGGGCTTTATGGGTTGGAAAGGCATACTAGATTCAGTAGATTAAGAAAACACTTCAACGATAAAGAGGCCTTCCTATGATGATTAAAACTCAACTTCAACCACTCCTCAACCTAAGCCTATCATCCTAAGCCCCTTCAATTGGAAGAGGAGTTGGACGTGGTTGCATACAATGCCGCCATCAGCACCTGTGCCGGGGGCTCTCTGTGGCGGGAAGCTATCACTTTGTGGCTTGCCGTGGGTTCAGGGTTTACTAGAAGGATCCGGGCTCAAGTGTTTGAGCTTTCTGGTTTTGGGGGATTTAGTTTAAGGTTTGGGGTTTGCGGTCCAGGGTTTAGGTTTGGGGTTTGGCGTTCCGGAGACTGAGGAGCTAAGTTACCTGAAGTGGGGTTATCGGCAATTCTTGTATGTACCCGGCTAGCACCATCTTTGTTCAGGCATCAGCTATAGCCGACTATGGCTGTAATTTCCAGCTACTTAAAGCACAAGTAAGGGCGGTTTGAATCTTACCTATAAATAACTAATAATCACGGACCCTTGAACTGCTTCCATTATCCGTATTCAACAGCTGTTAATGAAGAAGCCTCAACAGTGACCTGCAAGCAAGCCCCCGTGTATGCACGACCCTAATCAGCCCCAAAATATTCATTAAACCTTAAGCTTAAACAGGCTTAAACCCCAAACCCAGACCCTAAATCGTAAACCCCTCCACCCCCAAATCCCTAAGCCAAGGCTTGGAGATCTGCAAGCAAAGAAGCTGCAGAGCACCGTCGTCACCTACAGCTTCTCGCCTTGAATGAGCTCCTTAAGGACTGGATGAATCCGCTGTACATTACAAGAGCTTAAGGTCCACGTCCCAGAGAGGGTTTCTGAGAGAAGAGATAGTTCGCGTTGATTTGGTCCTTGAACCACGCTCTTGGACCAGAACGTAGTGCAAGGGCTTGAGCGGTTTGAGATCCCGGTTGCTGTATGTCTTGTTGTGTTTTGTGGAGAGGGGGGGGGGAGAGGCTTAGTTAGAGTTAAGGGTTCAGGGTTAAATCCTTTCGAAGGTTGAGCTTTCCAACTAGAACGACAATACAACCACCAGATGCAACAATAGTAGCAGCAGCAGTCGCCACGAATCCAGCAACGGACCTAAATCCCGTAGACGGTATACCCGAAACCCCATACCGCCGAAGTGCCCCAGGCGCGGCGATCAGTTCTTGCGAGAAATCTTCGCAATGGCATCCTGCCTTGGAGCTTCTGTCAGAACTTCGACAATCACGTTTGCGGCTCAACGTGATTGCTACTCGACGACTTAGAAGCTCTGCTCATCCAGACGACATATTGAACAAATGGCGTCGACGAGTTGTTCAGAATTCGTAGCAGAACCGTGCCTATTTCTACAGGAGTTCGGGAGCCTTGAATTGATTGCAGTCCTTTGGAGGTCTTGACGATTTGGAGGCATGGCTAATCTTGGGTCGGAATAATTCAATATCTTTTGTCCCGAATATACTTATAGTGAGACTTTTTGAAGCACGTAAAACCCTGGCACAAACCCCTTAAAGAGCCCTTAAAGGTTGGCGGATGTGTTGTTTGGGGCTCAGGGTGTTTAGAGCGTTTAGCATATGGGTGGTTGTCAAAATTATGGTCCCTTGTTGGGTCCCTATAATAATACGGCACCTACTATTTAGGGTACCCAAAAAGGGACCCTAATATTGACAACCACCCATATGGAGTTTGTTGCCAATCTCGTCCCATGTGAGAAGTTTAGCCTGCGCAATCTGTCGAAAGGGGCTTCACATCTGGCTCCACGTCTAAGTATCGCCTGTTCCGGGGGTTAGACACTCGAGTTGATCATGTCGTCATCACCTAATACGTTCTGAGGCTTAGGGCTACGAGTAAGTTTCACTTCTTGGGGCTTTCAGCCCTATCCAGACGTCTCTGCAACACCCGCAAACCCTACAGCCCTCAACCGTCGACTCAATCCGCTCCAACAGAAGTCCTAAGCTCAAAACTTGTGCATGCTGCCTATCCAGACGTCTCTGCAACACCCGCAAACCCTACAGCCCTCAACCGTCGACTCAATCCGCTCCAACAGAAGTCCTAAGCTCAAAACTTTTGCATGCTGCAACTTGAAGTCTAAGCCCCGCGCACTTAAACCCTTACCCTTTAACTTTACGTCGTACGTCCCCATCTCTCAACCCTAGACCCCAAACCGAAGCCCCAAATCCTATCCGGAAAAAGAGACAGCAAGGCTTTCAGCGCTGCCATCAGCGCCTGCAGCCGGGGGGGCCAGAGCCAGTTAGCCCCGGAGCTGTTGCGAGCGATGCGGGAGGATAGGGCTCAGGGTTTAGGAGTTTAGGGGTTTAGCCTCATGAAGCCACATAAAGCACTAGGCCTACAAAAGAATCTTGGCTGCTTTAATGCCGTTGTTGCTACTCTTGGGTTTGTGTTTCTGAGTACCCCATGCCCTATGTAGGATGGAAGGTTAGCGTCAGCAGTCAGCAGTGCAAAAACACCTATCCGTTCGAGCCAAGTTGTTTTTTACATTTTCCAGCTTCCTTCCAAAGGGGTGAGAAAAAACTCTGCAGTTCAGCATTTCGGCTCCAGGCTTTGAAGCTGAAATACCGGGTTAAGGAAGGGCATCTTTAGGGATACCTTGCAGAACGGAGATAAGGGTTTTACTTATGTTTAGACCATAGTTGCGCAGAGGATGTGAGAACACTCTGTTGGCCGTTGTTTGTGACGTACCCCTGACAAGCACCTTCAGTTGTGTGAGCTGCGTTGGCAGCTCGCTACATCAGATCCCGGCCTTATGAGGAACCCCAAGAAAGAAGCTGCATGGAGCCTCCCAGGAGAAACTGGTCGGAGATGTGATCATCTACAATGCGGCCATCAGCGCATGTCAGCAGCAGTCTCAATGGCTGGAGGCTTCCCTCGGCTTGAGTTGGATCCCGAACTCAAGACCTAAATGGTCACAGGTACCTAAAAAACCTGGAGACTTAAAGCAGTCGACGTGCTTTTCGCTCGGGTTTTGGGCAGGTTGTGCTCGGAACTCCATGGCTAAGCTGACAAGCCGAGAATTATGAAAGCAGAGGGTAGTGTTGAAACACCCACGAAAACCGATGTTTTATGCACATGCAATGATATTTCGCCTAAAAATCTGAAAATGAGAACAGCAGAACGAATCATGAAATGTCAGCCATNGAAAGCAGAGGGTAGTGTTGAAACACCCACGAAAACCGATGTTTTATGCACATGCAATGATATTTCGCCTAAAAATCTGAAAATGAGAACAGCAGAACGAATCATGAAATGTCAGCCATAGCCTGGATGAAGTCCTGCGCAAGCGGCAGTTGGTACCGCCAAACGAAGGCAAACAAGTACCTGTACAAATCAGGATTGACCTCTTTGCCACGCTTGGCATGCAGAGTAGCCGGAAGAAAATCCTGTGCTGTTTGCCACCATCTATCATACCTAACTCAAGGGCTAATGTACGTTGCCGGCCTTTTGTTCGTCCGTCGCTTGACAGCAACTTTTCGGGAGAACTCATGCTTCCAGTGGCTCACATGATCACTGGTGACTGAAGGCTTCCCCATATCCGAGACCAAACGAGGCCAAGCTTGAGCGCCATCGCTATGAAGCAAAGATTGCCTCCCGCGATCGGTGCTGATATGGCTCTTCGTCCGAAGACAGTGAGAGCTCACACAGCTNTTGAGCGCCATCGCTATGAAGCAAAGATTGCCTCCCGCGATCGGTGCTGATATGGCTCTTCGTCCGAAGACAGTGAGAGCTCACACAGCTGAGGGTCAGTTCCGGACTGCGAAGAAACATAGAGCACATCGGTCTCTTCACCCGCTGGCAGCAGACGAAAGCGAGCATAGTCTGTGGGATATTTGCAATCTCGACGCAAGGGATCCAACTCTGCCAAGCCGAAACCAGCCCATACCTGCGCAGCTGCCTCACACGTGTGAGCATCCATGCCGAAGCGGGACGCCAGCATCAGCACTTCAGCCCACGGCACCCAG